>PVIJ01007850.1:0-79181 GCA_004024925.1 Scalopus aquaticus | reverse complement strand
TCATTGAGATTTTTATTGGAATAGCATTGAATCTGTAAATTGCTTTTGGTAGGATTGCCATTTTGATAATGTTAATCCTTCCAATCCATGAGCAGGGGATGCCTTTCCATCTTCTTGTGTCTTCTTCTATTTCTTTCAACAGAGTTTTGTAGTTTTCTTTGTATAAGTCCTTTATGTCTTTTGTTAGATTTATTCCCAGCTATTTGAATTTTTTGGTTTTGATTTTGAAGGGGATGGATTTCTTAATTTCTTCTTCAGATTGGGTGTTTGCATATAGGAAGACTACTGACTTTTGTGCGTTGATTTTGTATCCTGCTACTTTACTGAACTGGTCTATTATTTTGAGTAGTTTTTCTATGGAGTTTTTAGGGTTTTGTATATATATTATCATATCATCTGCAAATAGAGACAGTTTAATTTCTTCTTTTCCTATTTGGATCCCTCGAATGTCTTTCTCTTGTCTAATTGCTCTGGCTAGGACTTCCAGTATTGTATTGAAAAGTAATGGTGAGAGTGGACATCCTTGCCTTGTTCCTGATCTTAGGGGAAAGGCTTTCAGCTTCTCACCATTGAGGATAATATTGGCCGAGGGTTTGTCATATATGGCTTTTATTATGTTGAGGTATGTTCCTTCTATCCCAAGGATTTCAAGGGCTTTTATCATAAATGGTTGTTGCACTTTGTCAAATGCTTTCTCAGCATCTATTGATATGATCATATGGTCTTTATTTTTCTTTTTGTTGATGTGTTGGATTACATTGATTGATTTTTGGATGTTGAACCATCCTTGTGTCCCTGGAATAAATCCCACTTGGTCGTGGTGTATTAGCTTATGGATGCATTGTTGGATCCTATTGGCCAAGATTTTGTTGAATATTTTTGCATCAGTGTTCATTAGGGAGATTGGTCTGTAGTTTTCTCTTTTTGTATTGTCTTTGTCTGGTTTTGGTATTAGAGTAAGTAATATTTGCTTCATAGAATGTGTTTGGTAGTACTCCTTCCTTCTTGATTTTTTGAAAGAGTTTGTGTAATATAGGGACTATTTCATTTTGAATGTTTGGTAGAATTCATTTGTGAAACCATCTGGTCCTGGGCTTTTGTTTTTGGGGAGGTTTTTAATTACTGCTTCAATTTCACTACTTGTGATTGGTCTGTTTAGGTGTTCTATTTCTTCTTTGTCTAATTTTGGGTGATTGCATAGTTTTAGGAATTTGTCCATATCCTCTAGGTTGTTATACTTGTTTCCGTATAGCTGTTTATAGTAATCTCTGATTATTTTTTTTTTATTTTTGCTGTGTCCGTTGTGATTTCTCCTTTTTCATTTATGATCCTACTTATTTCATTTTTTCTTTGTAAGCCTGGCTAGTGGTTTGTCTATTTTGTTTATTTTTTCAAAGAACCAGCTTTTGGTTTCGTTAATCTTCTGGATTGTTTTTTTTATTTCCATTTCATTTAGTTCTGCTTTGATTTTTATTATTTCATTTCTTAAACTGTCTTTTGGGGTTTTTTATTGTTCATTTTCCAGTTCTTTGAGATGTGAGATTAAATTGTTTCTATGGGTTGTTTCTTGTTTCTTGATGTGAGCTTGTAATGCTATATATTTTCCTCTTATTACTGCTTTTGCTGTGTCCCAGACGTTCTGGAAAGTTGTGTCCTCATTGTCATTCAGTTCTAGGTATTTTTTTTTTAAGATTTATTTTTTTTTTAAAGATTTATTTATAAAGCTGGGGTACAGTACAGAGGCGTGGGGCGGCAAGAGGGTTCACCAGAGACAGAGTGGGGAGCAGAACAGGCAGATCAGAAATACACTGCTGAGGGGAGCAGCGGGCGAGGCAGTAGAAGTCTGCTGCGCCATGTGGGATTCTCCCTGGCCGGACGATGAACTCGCATCGCCGCTGCCAACAGCTCCACAGCTCAGCGCTTAACCGCTGCGCCACCGGGGAGGCCCAGTTCTAGGTATTTTTTAATTTCTTCTTTGATCTATTCGTTGATCCATTGGTTTTCCAGTAATGTGGGTTTCAGTCTCCATGAGGTAAGGAGGTTTCTTTTTTCCTTTTTATGATTTATTTCCAGTTTGACTCCTTTATGATCGGAGAAGAAGGCTGGTACGATGTTGATCTTAGTGTATCTGTTGAGGTTTGTTTTGTGGCCTAATATGTGATCGATTCTGGAGTATGTTCCGTGCGCACTTGAGAAAAATGTGTATTCGATTTTTCGGGGGTGAAGTGATCGATAGATATCTGTTAATCCCATGTGGTCTAGGTCCTTATTTAGAGCTTTAATGTTCTTGGTTACTTTTTGTCTTCTTGATCTGTCCAGTAGAGAAACTGGGGTGTTGAAGTCTCCTACTATGTATGTATTTTCTTTAATGTCTGTTTTTAGGGATGATAATAATTGTCTCATATATTTTGGTGCTCCTTCATTTGGGGAGTATATGTTGATGATTGCTATAGCCTCCTATTTTATTGTCCCCTTTATCATGATGTAGTGGCCAGCTTTGTCTTTTTTTACCTTCTTAAGTTTGAAGTCTATTTTATCTGATATAAGTATAGTTGTTCCTGCCTTCTTTCTTGGCCCATTTGCTTGTAGGATTGTTTTCCATCCTTTAACTATTAATCTCTGTTTATCTTTCTCAATTAAATGTGTTTCTTGTAGACAGCAGAAGGTTGGGTTCTGTTTTTTGATCCATCTTGCTATGATGTGTCTTTTAATTGGTGTGTTTAGTCCATTTACATTTAGAGTTAATATTGCTATACTGTCATCCATATTTTTTGTTTGTTTGTTTACTCTTTCATGGTTCTACTTCTTACCTTATTCTGTGTTTCCTGGTCTTTCTTCTGTTGGTTTTGTGTTCATGACTTCTTCTAGTATTCTTTGGAGTGGGGGTTTCGTAGTGATGAATATCTGCAGTTTCTTTTTGTTGGAGAAGGTCCATGTTTTTTCTTCATAGAGGAATGAGAGCTTTGCAGGGTACAGTATTCTTGGTTGACATTTGTTGGCATGTAGTGTGTTATATATGTCCCTCCAATCTCTTCTTGCCTGTAGTGTTTCTTCAGAGAAATCTGATGTCAGCCTGATTGGCTTTCCTTTATAGGTTATTTGTTTCTTTGCCTTCATCATTTTTAGTATGTTTTCCTTGTCTTGGATTCTCGATAGTTTTACTATCATATGTGTTGCAGTTTTTTTTTTCTTTCATTGTAATAATATGGAGATCGTCTGGCCTCCTGTATGTCAATTTTTGTTTCCTTTTTCATGTTTGGGAAGTTCTCTTCAGTTATCTCCTTGAGAAGTTTCTCTGTTCCTTTGTCTCCCTCTTCTCCTTCTGGGATTCCTATGATTCTGATGTTTCCTTTTTTCATGGTGTCAGATAGTTCTCGAAGCTTTTCCTCATTCTTTTTCCTTTGTTTTTCTCTTTCATTTTCTGCCTTGATTCTCTTAATATCTTTATCTTCCAGAGTGCTTATTCTTCCCTGCATATCTTTTAATTCACTTTTCTGGCTTTCCCTGGATTTCTTTAGCTCCTGTACTAATGTTTTTAAATCTTCCATTTCCTTCAATCTCTTCTTTATGGATTCGTTCTCATTCCTCAGTTCTTTGTTCTTTTCATTTAATTCTATCAATTTTTTTGTTATGACTATTTTGAAATCTTCATCTGTTAGATGGATGTAATCTTTTGTGTCCATATTGATGGGTTCTAGAGAGGGATTTTCTTTTTGTGATGTATTGTTTTGAGGGTCATTTGTGACTTTTTTCTTTCCCGTTGTTGGTTTTCTGCTTTGCTCTGTTTGTAGTTTTCCACTGGTGCTGGCGGGCATGACTCCTGGTTTTACTTGCTCAGGAGTGTTTGTGGTTCCCTAGTGTCTGAGTTGCCTTGGCTGTGGCTGGGTATCTTCTGGATTTTCTTATTTTTCTTTGTTGAATTTTTGTGTTTCTCGTGATGTGTCTCCAGTGTGTTTCCAGTTCCGAGTTTAATTAGGGAAGATGAAGGGGTGGTTTGTAGTAAAAAAGAAAGAAAAGAGAAAAGAGAGAAAGGAAAAAAGAAAAACAGGGAGAAGAAAGAAAAAAGGGAATGAAGATGAAGAAAAGTAGGAATGAAGAACCAAGAGATAAAGGTAGGTTAAAAGTTAAAAAAAAAAGGATAATAATAATAAAATAGTAAAAATTAAAAAAAATAATAAAGAAAATAAAGTATTGGGGAGATGTGAATTTGGAGTTCTGTAGTCCTTTTGTTCTTAGGTTCTGGGGTTTCTGGTTGGGCCCCCTGCTGGGGTTCAGCCCCTCCTTTCCAGTGACAGATGTTGTTGTCTTGCTGTTGCTGCTGTCATTAGTCCTTGCTGGGAGTCTTTCTATTCTTTCTCCCCTCCCCCCCTCTTTTTTTTTCCCCCTTTCCTCCAATGTTTGCCTGGGGCTATTCCTGGCCCTGGGGTTATGTCTGGTGGGGAGGTGTTGGGAGCTCCTGGTCTTAGTTTCTTTTCTGTTGCTTTGGGCCTGCTACTCCATGAAGGGGTGCAGGGGTGGAGGCTGTGGGTGGCTGTTGATCAGCGTTTCACCTCCCCTAGTTTCTAGGGTTCCAGTGTGCAGCCACCTGGAAGTTGGGGGAATGGCAAGTGCTGGGCTGTGTTCACCACCTGCTGTGGTCTTTTTTTTGTTTGTTTGTTTGTTTTTTGCTGCCCTCTGGGTGCCAAGATGCTGACACTTTGCAGGGGAGGGTGTGGTCAGAGATAGTTTCAGCAGGAGATATTTTCAGCAACAGGTATGGGAGGGGTTTTGGGAATTGTCAGTCAATAGTCCTTAAATGCTCCTTCCCATCAGCTTGGGATCAATTTGCATTCTAAAGCCCAGAGTGTGGGCCTCCCCAGTGGCGCAGCGGTTAAGCGCTGCACTGTGGAGCTGTCAGCAGCGGCAACTCGAGTTTGACGCCCGGCCAGGGAGAATCCCACATAGCGCAGCAGACCTCTCCTGCCTCACCCGCTGCTCCCCTTAGCAGTGTATTTCTGATCTGCCTGTTCTGCTCCCCGCTCTGTCTCTGGTGAACCCTCTCGCCGCCCCACGCCTCTGGCCTGTACCCCAGCTTGTATGTATAAATAAAAAATAAATCTTTAAAATAAAATAAAATAAAATAAATCCCAGAGTGTTTGAGGTGGTCTCCGCAGGAGGTTTTCCAGCCCAACCGGTTTTTCTGGCTAATCTATCACCTAGCAACCAGTGGAGGATGTTTCTTGCTTGGACTTTCTCCCCTTTAAAATGTTACCTAGCCCCAGGTGGGGGATGGGACACACATACTGAGTAGTCTTAAAGTCTCTTTCAACACTGAGAGTTCATGACTCTGAAAATCCCCCTTCTCATTATTCATGGAAGGCCAGTCATATACTAAAGCCCTTCCAAATCTTGTGCTCTTTTGTGAAGTTCCTCCACTTGCCACATAAACTACTTTGCACTGTTAGTTCTGATGGTCACAAACCATAGATCGCATGAGACCATGTGAATGAACCTGTCTAACCCATTCATCTGGCACCCTGGACACTGAGTGCCTAACAGAGATGTGTCCATGTTGTCCTGTGGAGTTGGGTCTCTTGAGACATCTGTGGGTAGAATCCAGGGTTCCATAAACTTGCATGGGAAAGAACACATTTTCATCTCTGCCAACATCTAAATGAAATTTAGCGTTCCTTCCATCATGAATGTAGGCAAAGGAAGAAAAAAAAAAACACCCCAGAGTCATAACAAGAATAGCTGTGACTTTCACAACTAGAAATCACAGATACGTTCCTATCAAATTACATTTGTTGCAGATATGCTGAAATGTTGTTTTTTCATCACTACTTCAAAATTACTATAGTTGCAGAATTTGCTACTGTGTTATTTGATGTTGATAAAGAAACATGTCTATTATCTTTGCCTAAATTTGTTTTTTATTACTGTGTTAACTTCACTTCAATATGAGTGCTTCCTCTGTAGTCATATATAGTTTATTTCATGAATATTAAAACATTATTCTGAGAAGGACCCCCTAGGCTTCACCAGACTACTAACGGTGGGTCCATGTCCCAAAAGGTTTAGAAACTGTGATCCACGTGGGCCTTATTCAAAGGACAGATAAACTGTGGAAAGGTTTTAAGCAGGAACATGATTTGCTGTGATACATTTTTTTAAAGCTCCCCCTGACTCCATCAATTACTGTGCTACATGGTTTAGAAATCTTCATATTAAATAACTTCCCTGTTTGATGAGGACACTGAGGTAGAGTGACCAGTGGAAGTCAGACACACAAAATGGGTAGGAGTGGGTTCAAGCTCACTGTGATTGGTTCTAAGTGTGCACTCTTCCTACTGCATTGCTGTGCTCCAAAACTTTCCACCAAAATACCCCTGGTACAGAAGAACAAAGCTGCTATCTCAAATCTCTGTGGACATGGTCAAAACCAGCTTCTACCAACATACAATTTCTTTGGAGTCTTATATGTTTTCTTACAATTTGATACACTTCTGTTATCTATTGTATTCCACAATTTATTCTATTTACTATTTTAATACAAAACTCTCTTCATTTATGGACCCATGCTCAGACAATTGCAGCAAAATGTGTTCCTCACATATTATGGCTTCATATCCTCCTGACTCACAGCCACACTCAGGTGAGACTTTGAGAAGCTGCCCAGCACCACAGTGTTGGCCCATTTTTGTAAGTCCTGTGGATGGATTGATGAACACTTCAGGTTGAACCATGGAAAGGAAATGCACATGAAAGAATCAGTCATGGCACGGCTAGTGGACAGACCAAACCAGCGTGGTAGCACAGCAGTCAAAGATAGTGTCTTATTCAGAACAAGGTTGGCATGTAGCGGGGAAGGGGAAGGAGGCTGATCCGCTGGCACATGGAGCAAAGAGGGGTAGTGTGAGCACTCCATGCCTTGGCTTAAGCACCACTTTCTTCCACTCGTGATCAGTGTCAATTTTGCATTTGATGATTCACAAGAGGGAGTATTTTTGCCACTGCACTTCATAACTTGTCAAAATGCTAGTATTATTTTGAAAGAAGATGATGTTTAAGTTGTAAATATTATCAATCTGCATGACAATGAAAGCACTAACTCAATTAACAAATCCCATCTTCCTATGTCAAAGGTTAATAGACTTCTCAATTCAGTAAAATAAATCATAATAAATAACCAAAAACCTGATCATTTACAATTTCACATTGATTTATTTTAGTGCATTTATTTCCTTTAGTTATTAGCTTTTATGGCCTTTTTATGATTAGTTTGTTTCTCAATCTGTCACACAGCAATGGCATTTTAGTTCCGAAAATTAAGAATAATAACAACTGTTATGTCTTAGATTATAAATCATAAGCTTTTAGACATCTGAGAACAGATATATGCAGTGTTCTTATACGATACCTAGTCAAGCTCTGTGGGAAATTAAATACTTAGTAAAAGTCTCACGATGAGGTTTCAGGCACCCAGTAGGGCATCTTTGAACCCATTCCCCCTTGGGTAAGGGGCACCACCGTAGGTGCTTTGGTGAAGAACTCTTTCCTGTGCTCCAGCAGCTTTAGTTCAAAACAATTAATAATTTAGCCTTTACAGTCTGCGACAATTGAAATCTACAGGTGACACTCTTGGTGATGATTTTATTTTAAGATATCTTCATTTTATTGGATTATAAGTGTAAGGATTTAAATTGGAAATATTGTTGTTCAGTTTCCTTAGAGTCACATACAGCTCTGTGATCTGAACCATCTATTTTTACACCTTTATCTGCTGCCACTCCTCCACACACACCCATCGACTCTGCCATCCTCACCTGACCTTGAGTATTTCTGCTTCCCTGCTTTGCCAAAAGCAGTCTCCTCCCTATGGGGTGTCCTCCTCAGGGACCCCATGTTCATTCAGCTCCCTCTTAGGAACCTTTTCAGATACCTGCTATCTCCCTCCTCCTGCCCCACCTGAATTATCTGAGCTTCTTCTGTTCTTCTTTGAGCTTCTCTGCATTCTGTGCTACAGTGTTATTCCTACTATTGTGATCCTTAGTCCTTCTGTCTCCCCACGTGTGCTGTGTGCTCCTTGGGGCCACGGAGCTGGTTTTATTATCTTCGTGTTCTTGGTTTGACATACAGTTGACCCCCAATTAGAGTTAGATAAATGAATGGATAATGAATGAATGAACATGTCTACTCGAATAGCTAAGTTCTGAAGAGACTTTATTTCCCATTCATGATATTTTGCAAAATCTCAAGCCTTCTTGAAAACTGAAATGTAGGTTAATGGAAATGTCATCTCATTTTAGTGCTCTCTTTGCTATTAAATAAAGCAGGTTTTAAATTGCTTCTAAAATCAGAAACTAAGGTTACTTAGGTTGACTACCTGTGGTTCTACAGAAAAGCAGCATCTTTCTGAGAAGGTTAACAAATACAGGTGGTTTCATGATAACAAATGAGGTCCTTAGGTGAGTAGAGAGTCATAACCCACTGTCCAAAAGAAACGGGAGGGGGGAATCACCATATCTCACCTTGTTAAGAGATATACCAGAACAAAATCTTTGAAATAATCAGGGAGATTATATGTAGGTCATACTCACTTTTTACAGCTGTTTCCTAATATGATTTTAGAAATTAAGTACTGAAAGCTTATAGATGAGTTAAGAATAGGGCTCAGTAATGACTTTTAAACATTAGTTCTTGTGTGAAACACTAGGGTACCAAGCTAAATTGATTTATAAAATTTTAGATGTATTTCTTGACTGACTAAGAAGGAATTGTTAAAACCGACATAGACAAAAATAAAAATTCTCAGGTATTTTCATGCATTACTATAAAATAGCTCACAGAATATAATTCAGTAATAAAATTTGGTGATGAAAGTTGAGGGGTTCCTTGTTTGTGAAGTGGAATACATATTTTCTGGGTGTCCAGTTATGACTGATTACTAATTCCAACAAAAAGTGATACCAAAGCCATCTTAGGGAATCCAGCGTAAGTGGGAAGTAATCTCCAGTGAAGTAAAGTCATAGAAAGAGTATGGCATTTGAAGACAGAGAGAATATTAACTCCCCAGTTATTAGTTGAGCAGCCAGGAATAACTTTAACTTTTCTGGTCCTCAGTTTCCTAATCTGTAGATTAACCATGATAATAAAAATCTACCAGTGTCATCAAATACAACAATAAATGTGGAGCTGCTTTAACAGCTTCCAACCATATATTCTAGAAAGGATCGGGAAGTTCATATGTTAATTTTACAATTAAAAATGGAAAAGGAACTCTAATATTTTTGTTTGGAAGTCAAAATATAAAGTCACATACAACCAAGATTAGAAAAATAAATAAAAAGCCCAAATGAGGGAAAAAAAACCATGAAAATTGAGTTGACTTTTTCAAACTTGTATCACTATTGTTGAACCTCCAAAAAAATAAGTGACACTAGGAAATATGATGATATGGAGATGGTGAAGAGCTTAGTCTATATAATATCCTTGCTGAGCTGTGCCAATTCTTGATAATAACTTTTAGAGTAACTTTTTGGTGAAACTACAAAGGTAAATTGGATTGTAAACACTAATCATATGGGGTCATTAAAATGACGGAGGAGGAGTAGAAAGGGGAGATGAGCCTCTTTTCATAGCGGGGACAGAGAGGCGTTGTCTCAGCATTTCTACAGATGATCCAGATAAGTCTGTCCTAAGTCTGTCTACAACCGATGGGCAGATATCTGTTTTATCGTTCATTTTTTCCTGGAACTGTCTTGATCAATGTTTTAGAAAGTACTGAAATATAATTCAAATCTTTTTCTAGGGTGTTGTGTGGTGAGAAAAGCCCAAGCATTTGATTAAAGAGATTTTAGCAGGATCAGAGAAAGTACAGAAAGCTGTCGCTGCACATCTTTGAAATATTAACCCCATTTAATGGAGAAATTATTTCATAAGGGTTAGGGACATATCTTAATAATATGCAATTGTTTTAACAGACCATGCCATGCAAGCTTTGGGGTAAATCTTGATTTAATTATTTTGTAGAAATGTTTTAAGTCAGCTTAGCCCAATCCTTGGATTTAAATAGCAAGAACATAAACCGCAAACACACAGCTTTTAGGTTTCACCATGGACAGGTTCTTTCCTTTCTTTTATCATAGGAAAGGGTCATTAAATTTCCTTTCAAAAAATGGAGAAACATTGACAATAGTTATTGCCTCATGCTTATGTACAGAATTGCTGTTATTGTTGCTTGGCAACTAGAAGAGATTTGACAAGGGGTCTAAAAGAACTGAATGAATAAATGGAAATGTCAGCATCAGTTTCAGGGGATAAGAAGAAATTTACTATTGCAGGATTAGCATCACATTGCTTTTTCCAAACTACATGATTGGAATTCACAGTGTTTCTGTTCTGCTTCTCCTGCCCCCTCTCCTTCCAGCCTTTCATCATAGCCCCTTTTGCACCATGGCTGAGAGGTATATACAAGATAGGTGGTTAATGCCAAAGAATACAAGAGCACATCAAAAATTAAAACAGTTGGCAGCAGGGAAAAAAAATTTACTTCTAGCAATCCTTTGGAATTTATAGGTGCCTTACCACTATTCTAGTTATTTCCCACAATGATCCTTCATCTTAAATTGTCCTATTTTTATTGATTAAAAAAAGTGACCAGCCTGCAATGATTTCTTATCATGAGTGCAGAAAGTATATGTCCAGATAGATTAGATAGATAGGTAAGTAGGTAGGTGTGTAATGATAGATAGATGGACAGACAGAAGGACAGACAGATTCAGCACTTAAAAATATGTTGCTTTTATTATTATTTTTACAACCACTTTTTCTCTGTAAATTATTTCTCCATGACTTAATTACAAGCTCTTTATAAGCGCAAATGGACTTTTAATTTATTTGTGTACTCAGTAGCTTCTATAATAGTGGTAGCATAGACTTTATGTCCCCCAAATATTTATTATTCAATATTTAGTTAAATAATTGAGCCAAGGTTGTGTAATGGTGCTCGTCCACTATTAGGAAGAAAGGAGAAGGAAGGGGAGCATGCCTTCCTGGGTTGGGGTAAGCATTAGAAAGGCAGTGGAGAAAAGAGAGCAATAATTAAGCAAAAGCATGTTTGTGTTCACATAAGTTCTCCAAGAAGCAGATGCCAAGATGGGATTAGATGGGAAGAAATTTCTTGAGGGGATGGGGATACTTGTAAAAGATAAAGAGAAGGAAACATGAGCAGACAGGGAGAGTCTACAGACTTTCAATCAGGTCTAATGTCTTTGAAAGAAGGAGAAGAAAGGAAAATTGGGTGGGAGGAGTCTCAACTTGCAGTGCAGTTCTAAGGAAGTTTCTTCAGGCTGCTGAGGAGTCCTCAGGCCAACACTGTCTGCTGAATAACTTGCAGATCCTCAGCAATGAGCTTTCACTAGCCCCCCACAACCTCAGTCTTTGACTGGGAGCATCCTGGGGGCCTTGCAAGCAAATGCTCTGGGAGATCCAGGGCCGTGGCAGCTTCCTGGGGCAGATTTCCGAAGCCACCACAATATTCAATAGCATAACAACATTTTATCTTCAAAAAGGCAGTGGAAGGATGTATTTTGAAATTCAGCCCTGTAGGAGAAAAGCATTATGTATATGCCTATTGAAAAGAATTAGTGAAAAGTTCAAGAAACACTGTTCTACAGTAACTAATAAATCCAAATGCAGATTCTAGAATTTTCCTTTCCCTGGCAAGCTGAGCCCTGCTGCCACTAAAAGAGGGAGTCTTCTCAGTTTCGACGGCCGAGAATGACTTAGAAGTCTTCCCTTTTAAAAATACGCTCTATTTCTAACCATGTTTAAGGAAACAAAGGGACATGTTAATGCTACTAAAGAACGGTATTCTTCAGTATGTTGTAACCTCTCTGGACTTCAGACTCTTTATCTAGCAAATGTAGTTCATGTAGAGGATCTCCAAAACTCTTCCATGTCTGTTGTTGGATGAATCCATGACCTTCCTACCTCATGACCTCCATGCAAAGCCAGAAATAGAGCCTGTGCCACAGATCAGAGACCCTGGAGGCAACTTTAGACCTGATAGGAATTTAGCTGCCTCCTTGAATTGAAGAACTTCCTTAGTTCTTCCTGATAGGAATTTGCTGCCTTATAGAGAGGTACTTAACCTCTCTACACTCAGTTTCTTGTGAAATAAAGGAATTTGATTAAGCCTTCTCTAAGGTCTATTCACTGGGGTGACATTTCTGATGCAGTCCTGTCTTCCAGGCCTTCAGAACGCCTGCTTTTCAATCCTCAAAGGTAATTGTCAATAAAAATGTATTGAAAGGTCTACTCTGTGTTTACAGTACAGCATTGCTCACAACACACGGCAGATCTCTCGAACTTAATCATCTGGCATAATTGAAACTTTATGCCTATTGAATAGCAACTCCCCATTTCCTTTCTCCCCAGCCCCTGGCAACCACCATTCTTGCTCTCTGCTTCTGTGAATTTAACTACTTTAGATACCTCATATAAGTGGAGTCATGCGATATTTATCCTTCTGTCACTGGCTCATTTCACTTTCTCATAATGTTCTCTGGGTTCATCCATGTCGTCACATGTGACAGAGTGTCCTTTTTTTAAGGCTGAATAATGTTCTGTTGCATGTGTCTCCCACATTTTCTTTATCCACTCATTCGTCTGTGGACATTTGTTAATGTTTATTCATTTTTATTGACTCAAATTGTAATTTTAGTGACTCTCTCCAGGCTGAGTGCACAAACTAGTTTTAACTCTTTTTTCTGCCTTTAGAGGAAAAGCAAACAAACTCATAAAATCATTGGGAAAACAAGATCTGATCAGTCAGGTGATACTTTTCACTGATGTTTAAACCAGCATGCCTTTTCTAAATTGGTCAAACCTATTAAAAATAAAAAATGGCATGTGGGTGAACAAGTGAACACCCCCAGAGAGAGTGTGTGTTCCTGGTTTCCATGGTTTTCGGTCTCCTTCCTTCACACTACAGTGAATAGCCAAAATTGATATAATTTAGAGATTAACTTAACTCTTATTCTGGCATTTATGGAAGGGTAAGAGTGACCCATTCTTTATGGTACTTTTTACTGAAAAGTTCTGTGAATGAGCATGGAAAAAACCCACAGGGAGAGTGAATGTCAGTGATTACCTTGCCCACCCCCCACCCCCCAGTGCAGATCTTAGGTTCCTAAGAAATGCGAGATTTTTACTGGATAGCCTAAGGTGAAGCAAGATAAATGAAAAGTATTTTACTTTTCAATTCTGATTAAAATACCAAAAATAAAATGCCTGTAAAAATAGAATCATCTCTTTTGTCTTCACTAATAATTCAAATATGGAACTTATTAGAGGAAGTTGCTAGACAGAATATTCACCTAATTCTTAGTACTATGTGGGTGTGACAGGCTGGCTGAAGACAGACTTCCAATGGATTCAGAGACTGACCCTAAAGAAGGTGTATTTTAACTGGAAATTCTGGAAAAATCTGAGAAAGAATCAAGCACAATTATAGAAAACATTAAGGTATGCGCTGAATACATGCTAGCTAGATGGGTGCAGTGAAGTCGGTTGCTTGTCTTGATGAAGATTAGAGGCAACTGCTGCTAATAACCTTTTGTTTTATATACATATATATATTCTTTTTAATCTACAAGTATCACATAAAGGTCAAAATTCTAATATGAAAAATTTGCTCTAAACTAAAAGCTGTAAAATATTTTGTCTATTTGATTTTAATTTTACTATTTCTTTAGATAGGAGAAAAGTTCATTTGAGTATCTCTTGCTCTACAAGTTTCTTCCTGGGAATGAAAAAAGTTATATCTAACCAAAACAGTTTCCATTTAATATTGTAACAACTGTTAAATTAACTTGCTGGTTTTTTTCCCTCAAATATTCAGTGACTTGATAAAATATAGTCCCTGAAACTGATAGAAAGAAATCTGAGTGGTGGTTGTTTTTACCCTTTGAGGCTCATTGGGGATGAAATGCTCCAATGACTGCAGCAATAGCTCCCCAAACTCAGTAGGCTTTTAGAATTGGTGAGCAGTAAAGCAGGAAGGAAGTAATGTCCTGTGACTTCTGATCTAAGTGATTCAGTTACTTCTCACTAGTTGGCAGACTTGTGCTGGAGCTCTGAGCTGCCATGGAAATAGTCTGACTATTCTAGGGCCGCCATGTTGTGAGGAAGCTCAGATTAGCCCCGAAGAAGGTCCATATGGAGAAGACCTGAGACCCTTGGAAGCAGACCCCAGCTACACCAGCTCCTGCATCTGTCTGCTTGAGAGACCCACTCAGCCCAGCTCCACCCAACTTCCTGACCCTAAGAAATGGGGAAAAGAACATATTGATTGCTATAAGCCACAGTTTTGGGATAGCTTCTTAAGCAGCAGTTAGATTACTGGCATACTCTCTCAAACTGAGGGAATATCCTCTCAAAAAGTAAAACATTTCTAAATTAAAACCGTTATTTTCAAAATGATGTATAAATAGAGGAAATAGGTGTGTGGGATATTGCTCTAGGTAAATTACTTGATAGATTAGCAGTTAACCTACACCAAAGTCTGCCCTGTGCCACTTTCTTTTCCTTTCCTTCCACATGGTCCCATGCTCTCTGTGATTTTGTTTATATCTCTCCCTCATGGCTCTCAATTCTGAGTGGCCATTAGAAAATTAATCAGTGTTCAAGCCTAGGTTTAATTGTTCCAGGTAGGACCCAGATGAAGATAGCCTGTTAAAACTTAGCAGATGATTTCTATTTGCAGCCAGGCCTGAGAAGGAACCACTGTCTGATGCTGACAGTGACCAAATCTGTGTCGGGGCTCAGTTCTTCTTTGTAGGTGCAGACTCACAGATTCAGCTTATTTCTGCATGTTGGACATGGATGTTTCACAGACCCCTCAAGCACTGTTCCTTGTCCACCACTCCTCCTTTTCTCAGGAAATGACACCACCACCCATGTAAACACTCTGGCCAGAAACCTGGACGTCATCCAGATCCCCATCTCCCTCATTTCTCACATCTAGGTAAACAGAAATCAGCTACTTCCATGTAATCTGTGCCTTTCTCTACGCAGCCCCATCTCGGTCCATTTTCTCTTCCCTGGCAACCGTGTCAGAGTCCTGGCTGGCAGCCTCATGATCTCCCGCAGCTCATCCACGCAGAAAACACGGCGACCTTAACTGCACACATATCGCTCTCCCGCTCCCAGTAAAGCCTTTCAGTTACTTGCCCTTCAGATAAGGCTTGCAGGGTCTTGCACACTTTTTCTCCACATCTTTTGATCAGACCTCTTCTAAAACCCCCTTCCTTTTAATATTTGGTGCCCCAACAGCCATGGAGCTACATTCCCCAATGTGCTGCTACTCACTCTTCCCGTGCCTTAGATATTGTGTCTCTTCCTGGAATACTCCTTGTCCATTCCATTTCTCCTCTCCCGTCTTGGTCTTAATCACTCTTCGCCCCCTTTTTAATTGAACCTCAGTCCTCAGAGGAGGCTTACCTGACTCACTAGGTTAGGATAGGGCCCCCTGTTACAGGTACCCAAAGTATCTTTCCTTCCCCTTTCTGTAACACTCATCAAATCCCTCTGAAGCCTGCCAGTCGGGAAATGCACCTGTCACTAGCTACAGTCCAGTTTCTAGCACAGTCTGTGCTTTGTGAATGACTGGGTGAAGGAAGGAATAAATAAATGGACACGGATGATGAGATCAGTAGCACCTCTGCAGTGAGCCCCTATGGTAATACTCTGACCACTGTGCTTCACTCTGATCCATCCAAAATTCGTATCAACAATTTGGATAAGCTATAGATGCTGGCAACTAATATTTTAAGTGATATGAAGCTGGAAGGAATAGCTAGCTAATGCATTCCCTGATGTTGGTGTCAGAGAAACAAGGTTCTAAAAGATAACAGTTGACTGGGCTGATGGGTTAGAACTTCAGACTGGAATTTAACAAAGATGGATGCAAAACGTTACCCTGGCATTCTAGTTACCACACAAGTCAGATGACACTCGCCACGGAAACAATTCAGAGTCTGCTCGTGGCCAAGTAGTTCTATATGAGCGCTTGAGAGTGCCAGGGCCACCTTAGGTTCCTTTCATGGATAAAGGGGGCCCAGCCAGGCACGTGTGGGTCCCACAGCCCTTGGCTCTGATCCAAACACCGCTGAAACAGGTGGTGGTTCATTTAGAGCATCTTGTTTTAGCCGGATACACTCACATGAGCTTGACCAGCATGGTAAAAGCTTAGAAAGCACAACCTATGAAACATGGCTGAAGAGTATGTATTTACTCCATAAAAGATAGAATTCTGGGAAACTATTTCCTTGAAAAAAGCAAAGGATGTGATCTTTCAAAAAAGGCTGACACACACCAGAAAGCCTAACTAGGCAAGGACTGCCAATATCTGACCTCGCCTCTCTGACCACATCCTTCTTATCATGGACCTCCCTCATCTTGCTCTCTTTCTCATCTGCTTTGTATTCTCAACAGGGTTTCTCCTCCCTTAGCTTCTCCCTTGTCTTCCGACCCATCATCCACTTCCTTAGTTGACAGATGCCTTCATCTACCACCTTAATTCTCATATACCTCAAGAGCTACCACTGTGCGGCTCAGAGTTTGTAACCGTGGATCATTCCTTGTCTCTGTTCCCGTGTTTGGCTTGTTGAGAATTGCTAGGAGAAACCATGTCAATTGGCTCCATGACAAACCTGAGCTTTCCAGCTTTAGTGTATCTTCAGTCCCACTTAGCATCCTTTCATTCATCTTGGCCATTTCCTACCACATTCCCATACGGCAGTGCTAATCCCCAATTGGTTTTTTAGCCGTAAAGCAAATTCTAAATCTCTCCCTCAGAGGAAATTGTTTCCTTAAATGTTCCTCTTCACAATTTCAGTTTTTATTGTATCTTCTCTTTTCCATTCTCTCTTTTGCTCCTTTCTCAAAATCCCAAGAAAGAGAAGACTCTCCCCCTCCTTTCCCCAAGTTTGCTTTCTACATGGATTTTGATTCCATTTTCTTTCATTTCCTCAGGGACTTGATTTCATAATTTATCTCTTGTGTTTCCTCTCTTCAAATTCTTTCTCATTGCCAACTCCTTCCCTCCGTCAGTGAACATGCTCAAGCATTTGGGGGAGATTAATTGTGCAGCGATTGCTTGAAGATGAATTGGAGAGAGGAGAAACCAAACCAAACAACCCAATTAGAAGGCTTTTTCCCGAGTCTGGGTGAAAGGCGAGAGAATCCATCCAGGGTAGTGAAAGAGTATAGAGAACGGGTGAGATTCAGAAAGGATTTTGTTGTCAGCATGGCTCTTGAGTAAGTTATTGTTTATGACTTTGCCTTATTTTCCCACTGTTTCGTCAGCTTCTTAGCAGTGGAGACGGTGTCAGATTCATCTCACTTTGCCTCATAAAATCTGGCTTGAATGAATGGTTAGAATTCCTCAAACTGTGTGGGAAGAAGAGGGAAGCTGCCCTCTCCATGGTATTTCTTTGAAAGAGGACATTTGGTGGGAAGAGGAAAGACTTAGAAAGGAGTAGACACTTGTTCCTCAGAGTGTGCTCCTTTGTGCTCGGTTTCCAGTGCTATAACAAATGGGCTTTGCCGTAACAACTGCCACAAACATAGTGGCTAAAACAACATAAATTTTATTATCTTACAGTTCTGGAGATCAAGAGTCTAAAGGAGTCTCATGAGCTAACCTCAGGGTGCCAGCAGGGCCACATACCTTTCTGGAAGCTCTAGGGGAGGATTTGTGTTCTTATCTTTTCCTGCTTCTAGAAGCTGCCTGCATTCCTAGGCTCATGGCCCCTTTGACCTTCAAACTCTACAGTGGACAGTCAAGTGTTTCTTACCTGGCATCACTCTGACTCTCTTCTTCCTTCTTGCACTTATAAGGGCCCTCATGATAGTGTACTCTCTGAGATATTCGAGGATACGCTCACCATCTCAAGGTCAGCTAATTAGCAACCTTAATTCTATCTGCAACATTAATTTTCCATGTAACCTAGCATATTCACAAGTGTGCATGGAAGGCTTGGGTGTGGTGGTGGGAATGGGGGATAATTGTGCCCACCACACCTCTGGTCCAGCAACATCTACATCACCTAAGGCTTATTAGAAGTGCAGAACCTTAGGCTCTACTTGCAAGCTTCTGAATTATAATCTGCATTTTATCTATCTGTCTACCTCTCTATGTTTATGAATTTGCCAGTTGTTTACATGTCTGTATAACTTTGGGGTTACATTTTTACTCCTCCATATGTGCACAAGCTTCACTCACCTTCCAGCAACCCTCCAATGCCACATCTCTTCCTTCTCCCACCCTTGCCACTGTTCCCTCTAGTCACCAATATATAAATGTGTCACATGAATTCTGATCAGATCCCCACAAGACTTGAACTTGCTTTAAAGTTTGAGAAGCCACAACTGGACTATCTCTAAGAATCTCTCCACTTTCAACTTCCCACGATTCTAGGAAAATTGCAATTTTTCCCCTTTCAAATCTTCATTATTCCTTCTAATCCTGGTTTCCTGCCCAAAACAAAAGTTAATTTCCTGGTGTTAATTCCCCAAAAGTCAGCCGAACAGAACATGACAACACCTCATGCATTTTTTTTTTTTTTTTTTTTTTTTTTTTTGCTGGCAGAAAGTAGATGTTAGAAAAGGCAATTAAATTATAGAATAATCCATGATGCTAAGGTACTGATCTGCAAAGAGCATTTTTCTTCACGAAGATTCTTAGGAGAACTGTCTTCATTAGTGTGTAGATAATATTAGTGGCCTAGCAAGTGAAGCAAAACCTACACAGATGAGCTGTTTTTAAGGCATCTCTGAATGGCTCAGCATTTGAGAAGTGTGACCAAAGCTGATTATAAAATTCCTTTCAAAGTTGCAGGAATGGCAAACCCATAAATAACTCTGGTTCTTGCTGGTGTGAAAAGGAGGTTGCTGGCTGTTTGATTGCTGTCCTTACTGTAGACAATAATATTAAACTCACCTCCAAGATTACAAGCTTCTCAAGGCTAGGAACAACCACATGCAGGGCTTGGGCCCTAGGAGCCCCATACTTTTGGGGCTTGGCTATCTTTTAATACTGTGTAATGCTTGGTGCTGAATTACAGAGATGCACTGAAAAAAAATGGATAAATAAAACTGGAATATTTCCACGACCATCTCACTCAACTTCCCACCTCCTGTTTTCACTCAGTCATTTATTCATCTCTTCAGCAAACATTTATGAATCATCTACTCACCCATTGTTCTCAGTCCTCCTGGATACAAAGATGTGGTCCCTGTCACTCAGGAGCTCCCATCCCCATGGGGACACTGGCCACAAAAGGAAATAAGGGCGACCAAACACGAGTGCTGGCCTGGGCATGCGAGTGAGGCTGTGGGTGACATTCCCCTTCTCACTGCACTTATCTTTCCTGGCCCCTTTGCCAATTGGATGAATTATGTGGCTTTATTACTAATGTGGCTTTCCTTACTAATGTTGCTTCTAGGCACTCACTACTTATTCTAGAAAATGAAACCCTCTCCAACAAGTATAGGATAATGAAGGTTTTTTTTAATTCTGGAAACACTGAAGAAGTAGGAAAGGCAGAAAGTGAAACAGCCCCTCCTCCTCTCAGTTGGTTCTCTCCCTTCGTGTTGGGTAGTCTGGACTCCCCAGGAAGAGACTGGGATTATCCCATGTTGTTTTTGCAGCTGGGCCACTTCCTAACCTCTGTCATAGTCAGATTTGCTGAGATCCAGCCCTGTGACTGTGGATGGTAAATGCAGAATGGCCAGTCACACTGGTGGGTTATCCCTTGGACTCAAAACAGCAGCCTGGTGTAACTTTAAGGTGGCATTTTCCCACTTTACACATCATTATTAGATACCTACACCTTGTGCCATATGTAACTCAGAGGTGAGCATGGTGATTAGTGTCTGAGCGGACTCTGTGCTGGTGTCACTTTCGCATAGAAAAACGTACACACACACTCAGGTTACAGAACAGAAGTTGGCTAAGTGTCAGAAGACACCCACTGATAAAAGCTATGGGAACTGAAAAAGGCAGAGAGGCCTTCTGGCAGGAGTGGTCGAGAAGGACGTCACAGAACATGTGGCATTTCAGCTGGAATATAAGATTTGGACCAGCAGACACCTCTCAGGCCAGGGCCAAAGCTTACACAGAGGCGCCAGGGAGGGCAGCCCCGGGCTTGCGCTTGGCTGGAAAGGGTGGAGCAAGAGGGGCATTTGGAAAACAGGTTGGGGCCCAGTTGTGAGTGGCCTTGAGTGCCATGTACAGACTTAACTTTATTCTTGAAAGGGAGTCAAATGGTCAGGATTATACTGTAAGGAGAGCAGTCTGACAGCAGGCTTCAGCGCGAATTTGCAGGGGAGAGGCTTGAAGCAGAGAGCGCAGACATATGTTTATTTGATAATACCAGGTCTTTACTGATCACACAGCTGCGTAGGTGGATTGAAAACCGGTCAGAAACGTTTTTGAAACTCAGACATAGTCTCAGTGACTCATCAATAAGCCAAGAAAAATTTCTAAGTAGTCATCACAGATAAGCTCAAAAAATACACCGTTTGAATGAGGAAATCTGCTAGCAGCTCCTAAACCAGACAGCTCAGGTACAGGGGAGGTGGGTTAATGTGGGAGGCTGGAATCAAGCAGCCGCTTAAAGTCTGTGGAAGCGGCACCGCCTGGCTGCTTAGCGCTGGCACAATGCCAGCAGGGCGGGCCTGAGGCCGAATGGGCACAGCCTGCAGAACCCGATAGGAGATAGGAAAGCCCCAGAGAGAGGTGAGAATGGGAAATTCAGACACCGAAGGTAAAATCAAAACAACTTTTGAGGTGCAGAAAGCGGTATCTCAATAGCAAATTGAATTTGTCAAGCCAGACTTAAGTTAGTGGAAGCAAAACAGGGGACGGTAGAGCAGTTGTTAAGTGAACCGCTGCTAACTAGCAGTCTCGACTGTCACCCAATGGCCTGGGCTGCCGCCGGGCAGGCCCTCCTGGGCCACGCTGTTTATGGCGTGAGGGCCCTCGAGGGATGCAATCACGTGCAGCTCGAAACTGGGCTTCAGCAAGAAGCTGCAGCAGCAGGCACACCGGCTTGGGCTGTGGCGATGAGGAAAAGCCTGTGTGTCTGAAGCGGCGCCAAAAACAGCCGCTGCAAAACAGCCACCGCAGGCGTGAATTTTATGAGTTCCCCATGTGCAAACTACCATTAGTCACGCATTGATTGATCCATTCCTCCCGGAGCTTCATTTCCAAATGCAAAGGCAGCCTTTCAACACAGCCTCACTGTAACTCTGCCTTTGTCATCCGCTCCTTGGCTTTAAAGCTGTTTCACCACTTTGAGATCTTTTTTAGATCTAAATGCTTAGACCTCTTACAACTCTGCTGCGTTGTGAATGTTATACTGTGAGGTTCCTGAATCTTGTGCACATGTTGTTCTCCTTTCTCATTCCATTTTCACAGAAAAATAAATATAGTGACTTTATAAATAGGAAGATAGAGAAACAATACCGCTCTGTTCACATTAGCCAAGCCCAGAAACAGGACTTTGCCCAGAATTTCACCAGAATCAGCATTACTGTGGAATATCTAAGAAGAATGAAAAATTTTTTTTCCTTTTTCTCTCATTTCTTTAAAGTTGGAATTCTTGTCTTAATTATCTTCCTCTGGCAATTATATGCAATATTCATAGTTAGATTTGCTATGGGAACTCAGTTATTGACAATTTTCTAAAGATCTGTTCAGAACTACGATATATAAAATGACAAGGATAGATTTTTTTTATCTCTTATTTTTTTAAGAAGAGAGGAAATTAGTATAGATGTCTGAAAAGGAAGAGTCTCTCTCAGTCGTGGTTCATGTTATGTTTTGCCTTCATGTAATAAAGCATATGTTTTGCAGTGGAGACATTGGAAGCAAGGAGGGCAATTGCTTTTTGTTTATTCCATAATTCTGGATCTTTGTTAATTACACGTCTGCACAGGTAGATTGAAAACTTTGGTTTAATGTAGCTATAATGTAGTAAATGTAATCAATAACTACGCATTGCATTAATAAGGGGGGCATGACTGATGTGGTAGTGATGGTAATGATTAAGAAGTTGTACATAGTACTAACCAAATGTAGTGGTTTGAAATACTAGAATTTATTTGAAAGAACGACCTTGGAAGGCAACATGTCATTTCTGAACATAACTCCATTGCACAGACGTGTATTACCCTAGACCAATAGTATTTATTGTTGGCCACATCTGATAATGACTTCCAGGGATGGATGCAGGCATTTTTGTTTTTATCCCCTCTTGGCTTCTCTTTAAAAAGAGAGAAATGGGAAGATATTGGTCAAAGGGTACAAACTTCAGTTATAAGATTAACAAGTTCTGAGAACCCAATGTACAGCATGGTGATTGTAGGTAATAATAATACTGTAGTATATACTTGAAAGTTGTTGAGAATATATCTTAACAAGTCTCACCACAAAAAGAGATAGTAATTATGGGATGGAAGGGAGATGTTAACTATATGAACATTTTGTGATATATATCTGTATCAAACCAATCAGTTGTGCTCCATAACTTACTGCAATACAAAGAGAGAGAGATATTGGGGGGGAGGGGGAAACAGAGCACTAGCTGTCTTTCTGACATGATGCAGGATAACTTCACAAAAGGATGGTTGAGGGATGCTCAGAAAACCTAAGTCCTCAGACTTACTTGCGTCGCCTTGTAAGCCCTACATGATCTTTCCCTGCTGACTTCTGACCTCATCTTGTACTCTAGAAACCTCGCGCTCTGCCTCCCTTCTAACTCACCTCCAGCCACTCCTTCTCCAGCTGTTCCTTGCTCCACATTCATGCTGTTCCCTCTGCCTGAAATGCTTTTCCTCTTCCCTCCAACTCACCCCCTCTCTCTTGAGATCTTCATATCTCAGAATCTCTATATGAAGTCAAGTCTCCCCACCGTATGATTTTATAACATTTATCACAATATATGTATGTAATTTTGCATATGCCCTGTCATATAGTAATCATTCCAACATTAGTCACTGAATATATATTTTAAAGAGAAAAAGTGGGAATGAACTTTGATTTGAAGAAGTTAATATTGTTTAATTGGAGGCTAGAAAAACTAGAAACCATAAAATGTGGAAATAAAAAAATAATCAAAGGAATATTGAATCACATATATACAAATATATATACACAAATATACATATAGCTATAGGAATATACATATAGCTTGATCAAACCCACATATTTAGCATTTATGAACATCAAGATTCAAAACCAGGTTTATGATGATCTGTAGCATCAGAAACTCAACAAATCATCTACCCGAAGCTGTGCTATTTTCTCATTACAACCTAAATAGTCTTACCTGCAGATCCATACAGACTGGATTACCTATTTTCTAACATAATGAGGAAATAGACTCTACTCCTTACGTTTTGTGAGTAGAATCACTTTATACATATCATACCATCTAACCCATGTTCGTCAATCTGATCACAATAAGCTGCGTGTAGCTAAAACTCTACTGGTGATAATTTAACCATTGATTAAAACTTGCACAGACTGTGCTGTACAGGCATCATTGTCATGGTGGCGCCACTTATACTTGAACTGTTAATACTTTCCTGTTGTTCAGTAGCACTACAGTAAGCTCAATAGAAAGCTGGATGAGGCAGGTTTTTAAAAGTAGCTAAGAATATCTTGTAGTGTTGTAGTGATTGCAAGTTCTGTGAGATAAAGGTCAATTCTGTTAAACAATTAGAAAGAATACATGCTAAGTTTAACAAAGAAGTACATCTAGATCATGAAAACTTGAATATCTGCCTAAGCTGTTGAAATTTTTAGCTGTTATGTATGTGTTTACTTTTACTAGGTTTTAAATATTTTTTCAGAAGTTTTATATTTTCTATATTAGAGTTAAGATTGCCATTTCAATAAATACAGTGGCCTACATTTTTATATCTCTATAAACATTAATAGAGTTTTACCACACACTTCTGTGAAGTTCAAGATGGCTGTTTCCACTTTGCAGATAGAGAAGCCAAGGCATGAGGCTATTTCTGAAAGTTTTCCAGAGACTCCCTGAGCTAGTGGAGAGGAGAGCCAGAGACAGAAAACAATCTGTGTCCTCACTGAAAATATCTTGTATGCATCAGTAGTCCTACAGAAAAATAGATGGCAAAACCAGAGTTGGCTTTTTACACTGGCTACTGCTGTCCTAACAAAGAGATCTTTGCAGAAATCTGTACACAAATAAAGAGGGTGTCAGGGTGATTACCAGGGTGAATTTTTATGGTCTGAAATGCCTTGAGCACGCTTGATGGCAAGATAGATTGGTTGGTTTTTCAAGGCCTTTCTAACAGTTGTAATTCTCTCCAGAGAAATTCATGGATGAACAATACTTAAAGTGTTTACCTTTCTTTTCCATTTCCTTTGCAGATCTATGCAGTTCGATCAGTTGTTCCCAACAAAAGCAATAATGAAATAGTCCTGGTGCTACAGCAGTTTGATTTTAATGTAGATAAAGCTGTGCAAGCCTTTGTGGATGGTAAGTACCCAAGTACCCTGAGCTTGAAGATGCTGAAATGAAATAATCATGTATCCTTTTTGTTTTCCCCTTAAATGCATTGAATACCAATTAGTTACTTAATTATTAAAATACCTTAGTCTCATAAAAACAGGTTCGGCTTTAAAAACTCACATACATACTTAATAAGAACAGAATTTGTAAATTCTTTTTCCATCATAAAAAAAAGACATACTGTAAATAGTTTCCAAAGGATCGTTTCTATAATGCTACTAATTCCATTGTGTACCTGTCATTCCATTTCTTACTAACATATCTTTTATTTAATGGTGTGGTTGCAAATGGAGGATCATGTGCTTCATTCCTGACCTGGAAAGCTTCCTCAGCCAGTGTAGTTCTACTTGACTGGAACTTGATGCTTACGTGGTTGAGAAGTCTGGCTTATTTAATATCCTTAGTTTATGATTTTCAGATTGCCTATTTAGTCACAGTATCGATTCATCTTCTCTAAAATGCTTTTACCTTCTTTAAGAAAAATTGTTTTTTGGGCCACCCATTGTTAGTGATGTTATAGAAACTGAAGTCTCAGGAATGTGCGTATTTTATAAATTCATAACTTATTGCATTGGATTTCCTGTAAATTATGGGGAAATTCTCGTTTCCTAATCAAATCAGAGTTCCATTTATGAACAAAGTTCCCCTACCTGGCCTTAGTCATCATGTATCTTCTGTCCTGGTATCAGTTTCTGTTTTGTAAATATGGAGTAAACATAAACTACCAAACAACACCAGCACATTCTCTATTTTATTTGTTAAAAATGATCTGATTTACTCATTTTCCCAGGAGTAGCTGTAAGTAGATCTAAATCTTCCTAAGTTTTTAACAAGTATAATTGCATTTCAGGCAAGATCTTAGAACCAAGCAACATAATCACTGATATCTACAGTCAAGTTTTAGGGTCCTAATTAAATTAAAAAATAATTACCATTCAATAGACCTGCAAGCTCACAATGTGTAACTTTTCTACTGTTTTACCCTTCTTTGTGTACTGGCAGATATAGAATATTTAGTCATAAGAACAAATGGTAGAGAATGTGATATTAATCTGACTTTGCAGCTTGCCTCAAGAAAAAAAAAATTGGAAATAAGCACATCCTGGCTCAGATAAACTGTCTTTTCAGGTTTTATTGCCAATACCACTTTTATGGAAAACAGCTTTGAGAAAGGGAAAAAGTTATTATCATTATCCGCGGTCCTCTCCACTCTCACTTGGATTGAGGTCCCCACATTCCCCATCAGGAAGTTCTTATTACAGAGTGACCCTGATGAGGTGCACAGATGCTCAGGAATCGGTAGACTGTCATCAAAGTCTTTGCATGGACATATAGTACCAGGCTCATTCTTGAAATTTTCACCTTGTCACTGTTGAGATCTCATTTTAAAAATCCATTGATTGCTAAGGAGCCTCATGCCATTTTAGTTGGGGACCAGTACAAAAATATGTCTAAAAACCACTGAGAGTCACAAATACCTGTTAAGAATCACTTAGGAGGTATATTAAAAGCACTGTTTCTGTACAGCTTAAAAAACACCAAGCAATTTCAGTGTAATTAAAATTTAATAATAACTGTTTCAAAATCCTCTGTAAACATGGGTAGTTCTTCTTCAGAATTACTCTCTAAAAGCTCATTGTCCAAATTGCAAGTACAATTTATGTCAACCCATGAAAATTGGAATAATTGAATATTGCAATGGAAACAATAAGCAACTCACCTTCTTCCTCTAAAAACAAGACTAACATTTTTTAAAAATCTACTTTTATTTAGAAAACTGAAACTTACTTATAAGAACTAGCCTGGATATTATTAGCCACCGGAGTGACTTACCAAGAAACCTAATGAAAATGACTTCCTAAAGTTTTTCAAAAGAAAAATACTGTGAGGCATTTTTCTTAATTCTCTGGGCAAATTAGAGAAAGACCAGCCCAGTTAATTAAAAAAGTCTGAATTATAGCTTACTTTTAAGTACAGTCTTATTATTTGAAGCACATGCAACTCAAACAAGCCTAAAAGGACCATTGAATTGGAAACTTTGAATAGATAGGAATAATTATCCTGTTTCAACATTAGTCTAAGTAATACGGCCTTCTGCTTATCTAACAGTGACAGCAGACTCAATAATTGGGACTCTACTAATTTGAAATTTGTTATAAATAAAGACCAGCCTTAAGTTTATCTTTGTTTAGCCAACACACTCATTATAGAGAACTATTTATGTAATTAGATTGTATGAGAATGCTTGAAATTGTTAAAAGAAAGCATTTAAGAGCTACTATTTTAGAAGTACCTGTATATATGAAAACAACTGAGGTACTGACATTGACAGAACCTAGAATTCCACTAGACATTTGATGAACTTCTTTTGTGCACATCTACCTAATGCCACATCACATTCCTATTCTCATACCAAAGGTAAAAAGCATCATCAGCTTTTAAAAAGCATCATCAGAGGTAATGAGGAGAGGCAGAAAAAGAGCAGGAATAGCCAAACATAAAGCTATGATTCACATCGTTAATAATATTCAAAATCCTATGTTTGGTCCAGAAGATTATAGGTATTTTGATTCTTATATCCACTAGAGCAATTTTAATTCTACCTGTGGCAATGAAGCAATCAGAAAATTCTCAAGATACATTTCATTTTCTCCAAGACAACATAATGATAAAAGAAAAATAAGCTTCATGGAGAGGGGCTTAATAATTCGATAAACCCAAGATCATGCAGTGAATTAAATGGAAATCTGGAAATAAAAAATGAAACTGGCATTTTTATTAAGGTAGGGTGTATCAGAACAAATGAAAAAGCCCAAGAAAGGCTCGCTACCAAGATGGAAAGACAGAGATGAATTTTGTGTGGTGTTTTGTAATGTGAATGTATGTTGAAGATTCTTTGTCTTTGTCTAGGCAGCGCAATTCAAGTTCTAAAAGAATGGAGTATGACAGGAAAAAAGAAGGTAAGATTAATATTTATTATACATTAGCAACATCTTCAATCAAAGCCTTCGTGGTTGTTACCATTTTAACAAGGCTGCTTTAAAATACGCTAATATGTACACCCAGAAAAATTCCAGATGCATGGCTCTCTTAAATTACCCTGTCACCCTGAATGCCTTTGTTTTCTGTTCAGTGTTTTTAACTACCAGGTGTGCTTAAGAAGTCCTGAGTTTTTCTTTAAGGGGAACCCAGTCAGAGAATTCAAAGGATTCAAGATGTTGACTTGCCTGAGCATATCCTGTAGCACAAAGGAAAAAAATGAGGGAGTGTTTCAAAGATACTTGAAAATCTCCAAATATATTTTCACATGTTTTTTCCAACAAAAGAATTTGTCCAAGGCTGCCCTGAGATACCTTTTTTTTTTTTTTTTTTTTTTTTTTTTTTTTTTTTTTTTTTTTTTTTTTTTTTTTTTTTTTTTTTTTTTTTTTTTTTTTTTTTTTTTTTTTTTTTGCTGAGTTCTCAACTAGATCCTTTAATAAAAGAAGAAAAGAAAATACCTTAAAGACCATAGTAAGTAAGGGACCTTTCTTCCCTTCTTGAGGTCCCTAGCAACCTGCTTCTGGAGAAGAGAGAAGAGAGATTTTGCTCTGCCTCATTCAAATTATTTTATTTTCTTGTCCATTCACACAGTCTGACTTCTGAGCACATATGGGCCCCATCTCCTGCTACTCTGACCTCAGGGTCCTGCTCCCCAGTTCCTAGAAGGCCTAATTTTCTTGTTCTTGGACTATAACCTGTTACATGACTGTCAATAAAAAGTCGACTTCTTGTTTCTTTATTATTTATTTATTGAGGTGAAGTTGCTTTGCTTGTTGTTTGTCTTTTGGAAGTAAAGGGCACCCCCCTTCCGGTGATGTTACCGTAGTGCCACCCAAGCACCCATTGTCCACCATCATAGTCAATGGTGCTCCCTCCCCACTTTGTGCTCCACCCTCCTCCTATTTCTTCCTCCTCTGATTGTCTCAGTTCTATAGTCTGCTGTCAAGGGCTGGTTTCTGAGTTTGGCTTTATCCGACCCTTTCTCTATATTCCGCATGTGAATGACACCATCCAGTATTTGTCTTTTCTTTTTGACTTATTTCACTTAGAATCATCCCTTCCAGCTCCATCCATGTTGCCACAAATGATTGCTGAGGCTTCTGTTTTCAAAGTAACTACCTCTCCCATTCCACTGTCTCCAACAAGGCCTTATGTTTGGGGTATCCTGGAATATAATACTCTTCCCCATGATGGAAGGTCACAGGCCTGCAAAACAAGTTGTCCTTTTTTGTATTTTACAAAACAAGTTTTAAACAAACAAACAAACAAAAAAGCAGTATTACTTTCATTAAATCTTGAGATTACCGAGATTATCACTACCTCTTTTTTTCTCCTAGTTTCACGTAGAATAGAAAGAAGTATGAGGATTTTTTCTACCCTTGGATGTCACCATCTTTGACAGTCTCTGCTTGTCTTTAATCATAATTTTCTAGGCTTCTGTGTGAAATGAAGATGATTTGCTAGTGACTGAAACGCAGTATTTACACTTACATGGAAAAAATTTCACATGTGTGGCTTGGGTATTAAATTTCCCTGATCTGAAACAAAGAGCAGACAGCCACTGTGGACCCAGCCAGTTCCTGTGTCCCACTCTTAGAGACCCAGAGGAAGATGGTCTCCCCAGCCAGCCCCATATATGAGGAAGTGGGGACACAGAGTCTGGGCGTAAGCACAGTCTGCGGCCCTTCACGCAGTGAGCGCTTCTCTAACCTGGAGCATTTACTCAGAGATGTGATGGTGGCTTCGAGAGGTAGAAAGAAGTGGGAAGCAAAATTAAAACAATTGCTTTTTACTTCTTTTCCAAATGTGCTGAAGAACAACGCCAGGTACTGCTCTGCGGTGCACCCTGATGCAGCAGACAGGGCAGGGTCTGTCCTGATGGGTCAGGCGTCCATTCAGATCTGCTGAGGCCTGTACCATGCTGAATGTTAAGTGCATTGAATATCCCCCGGGTTCAAAACCAAAGTCCAGTAAAACATACAGCATAATTAGGTACAACGTCTTCCTAGTGTTCTATATATTGTAGAACATAACGTTCTACAACACAGTATAACATGATTGTAGAATCATAATGTTCTTTAGCATTAGGGCATTTTAGAAGAGATGCTGTAAAACCCTGCCCTATTGTGATCATTAAGGTTAAAAACTTTGTCTAATGGGCCTTCCCGGTGGTGCAGTGGTTGAGCGCTGCGCTGTGGAGCTGTTGGCCACGAGCGATGCCGGCTCGACGCCCAGCCGGGAGAATCCCACATGGTGCAGCAGACCTCTCCTGCCCGGCCCGCTGCTCTCCTCAGCAGTGTATTTCTGATCTGCCTGTTCTGCTCCTGACTCTGTCTCTAGTGAACCCTCTCACCGCCCCGCGCCTCTGGCCTGTACCTCAGCTTGTATACATAAATAAATAAAATTCTTTAAAAAAAAAAACTTTGTCTAAAATGCAGGGTTGTGCACTTGTTACTAAGTATATAAGGAAAGCCTTATAATTCTGTTCAGCTAGTAGCCAATAGGTCAAGGGTCCAGCTACATGATCCAAATCAAGGTGGACCCAAATCAGTTAGTAGCAGTTGCCTGCTCCAGCTTAAATATTCATGGGGTTAAGTATGGGCCTCTAGCTGCCTTGGACCTTGGGGTAGTGGTGGCAACCCCAGAGTCTCTTGATAGGCCAGGGCCTGTTTCACCAGCCAACCTGGACTTTGAGGATCTTTCTTCTACTTCCACATTTTGCAAGTTGTCTGCCTTTTTCACATCAATCCCTCCTGATTTCCGCCTCCCCCCCCCAAAGGGTGAGAACCTTAGGGTCCTCCTTGTCTCCCCACCCCCATCACTTCTTTAGAAGACAAGGGCTGTTCTCCAGTGGCACCCTAACTGAACTCAAGTTCTTTCTGGGCAGTTACCACAAGATTTTATTAAATTAATATTCTTCAATTTGTTCAAATACTATCTCAGTTATTTAAGACATTCCTTGCTGTTTTTTTCCTTTTAAAGGAAACTTTTCCATCAGTATGTTTGTGAGAGGATAGCTTATACAACTTATTGTAAAAAATATTTACATTAATTGAGATAATTACATTAATTCAATTATTGTAGAAAAAAGATAATTGCATATGAGCAGTTATTAAACATCTAGATGTTTTCCACATTCTAGTAGAAGAACCGGAAAACAATAAAAATGACATATCTTCATCTCTCAGGTTCTCCTTTAAATTTCAAGGGTCTGAGATGAATAATACTATCTTTGCATTTGTTCCTCATTCTAGAACAATAAAAGAAAAAGAAGCAAGTCCAAGCAGCATCCAGGCAACAAAGATGCAAAAGACAAGGCAGAGAGGCCCGAAGCAGGACCCTTGCAGCCGCCACCCCCACAGATACAGAACGGCCACGTCAATGGCTGTGAAAAGGACAGCTCGTCCACCGACTCGGCCAGCGAAAAGCCAGTGCTTGTCTCTCGAGAGAAAAAGATCTCAATACTCGAGGAACCTTCAAAGGCACTCCGTGGAGTCACAGGTCAGTAATTCTTAAGTAATTCAACTTTCAAAATCTTCCTTGATGAGGAAGATGTAGGAGCGAAGGATGCAAGGGAGCCCAGAGAGCAGTTGTTGCTGCTGTTGATATTGTTGAAAGTGAAAGATTTTTCTATGTTGTGCATGCATTCTTCCTGCAGGATGGTGGGGGCAGAGAGGAGCAGGCTCAAAGGGCAAATATGCAGTCTAGCCCTGCACTAAATAAAGAGGATTTTTTTTAACTAAAAAATTCTAATTCTAATCTATATTAGAATCATCGGGAAAATGGAAATTCCAGTTTGAAGAAATTTTCTTTGTAGACACCTTTGCTGAGATAAGGAAGAAATAATTGGTGACAAGACGAGATTTTATTCAAGAGCAGGCTAAATTGTTTTAATTCCTAGTGTTTTATGTTATTTGATGGATATAATCTTCCAGGGTATTAGAATCTGGAATGTTAATTATTTGTGCTTTAGATTGATTCATCTACAAAAGGCTACTTCTTAATCAACCATATGATCTTGGATGCATCATTTCTATAAAATAAGGAAATTGTGCTAGAATCTACTAGATCAGGTCTTCAACACTGACCCAATGCTCCACTTTTGTAAAAATCCAAAAATAAAATTCATAGATAATATAATCTACCTATAAATAAAGTAAAAATAGAAGAAATTCAGGAACAGATAAAATAGAAGGCCTAATGAAATAGTGAGATGTTCACACCCACTTATAGTGAAGCACTTAGAAGAAGTAAGGCAGTAGTCAACTGTATTTCAGAACTGATTATTTGTATTTGACATGTGAGGTAAGAGCTATATAAGTCTATTTTAATGTGACTGCTGGTGTGGTTGGGAATGTGGTTTTCCAAATGCTGAAAAAGTCTTGGTAAAATCCTGAGTCCTATAAAGTGCAGGCTTTTTCTTAATTTACTCAGTAGTTGAGTCCTAGAACACAACAAATCCAGGAAATCCATAGGTACACTGAGCAAAAAAATACTTTGTGTTTCTATGTAAGATGTTCAGGAGGACCTGAGAGTTCAGGACACGGGCAATACTTTGTGTGTGAGATTTCTGTGATTGTAAGTCATCTTCCAATCACCCCCCACCCCATAATCATTTTGATAGGGTTTTTAAACCCCTATCAGTTTTTCAAAGTATCTCCTAAAAGTATCTCCCTTAGTGAGAAACACTGCACTAGATGATTACCAAAGTTACAAAATCCTTCTAGTTACAAAATCCAGAGTTTATTAAATCGGTGACTTTTTAAACTTCTCTGACCTGCAAAACACTTAAGGCACAGTGGATTCAGAGAAGGTTGCGGTATGGTCCAGAGCCAAGGAGACTCCTACTTGGAAATCCTTAGAGAAGGCTGTGCCTATGCCAGGGATGTTTGGGAAGAGAGCTGTCACCTAGGCGAGAGATGCAGGGAGATGAGGGAGCGATGGGTACTGACAGACAACCTTTAGGTGGTTGAGAGAACTTAGCAGGTTAGAAAGGAGTAGAGAGACTCGACTAGCACCCTCATACACTGCTTCCTGCTCTGCATAAGGCAGCACTCTCCTCTGATAGTCCATCCAAAGATGAATAAGACAGAGGTCCTGCCTGGAAAGAGGTCAGTCTAACAGAACAGATACGTACAGACAGAAAATTTCATGTGCCAGGTACCAAATCAGAGACATGGTGAGAAAGCATTAACTAGCACTGGTGTAACATTTAGCTAGACACCTGTATAGCACATTAGTAAGTTTCTAAATAGCTCACTAAGCACTAATTTTCTTCTGAAAATTCATGACCTAACAAATTCCAGTAGTAATGCTGTAGTTCAGATAATCCTTACTGCAAGATGATTTCTTAAAACCAACCAGCCAATAACAAAAATAACTTATTTCCCATTTAGAATCTAAAATTTCCAGGAATTTTTTTAAATCATTGTTTGCTAGGCCTATAATTTTGAGAACATTTGATTTATAACCAGGGCAAGAGAAAGAGATTAAATAATCAAGTGGCAGAGTCCCAACTTTACTTGTTATTGCTTTCACATGAATTACTTTCAAAATCTAATTACTCAAGGTGCTGTTTTGATATCAATCATAGACTAAAAGCCTAGCATGTATATTTGTTCATTTACTTTTAATTTATACCTTCTTCCTAAAACAGTTTTGGTAACTCTATCAAGGATATAACACGACAGCAAATGCAACATTGAAGTGTTTTGCTTCACAGTGGATAGGTGTCTTGAAAGTTAAGTACCCACCAGGCAGGCTATCTATACAAGGGGCTTTTGTAAACCCTAAGGTGAAACATTTTGCAAAGAATCCTTATTACACAGAGACATTCCAATATTGCTTTGGTTTTGTAAATTTAGCATAAAAATATTTAGGAATGTCAGGATTATTTGTTAATGTCACGAGTTCAAAACAAATCTCCACCTCATGTAAATTTTTCTGTTAAAGAATAAATGATGATAATGGAAGGTTATTAGATGTTTTTGCATAAGGAAGGGAATCCTGCTGGTTGACCATTAACTTCATTAAAAGCTCACTTATTATGATCCTAAATTTTAAAATGAGTTTGTAACTTGTTTTAGGTTTTCCTTCCCAAAGATAATAAAAATTAATCAGAAAGTTGACACCAAACGATGTCAGATGACTTTTGTTCAGCCTATCAGATATCTTGAGACCTCTAATAGATACTTCATAGATGACTGTTAAGGTTTTGGATATTCTGCACCCCATTTTGAGTAAACAGAAGTAAAAAAGATGGAAAAGATCCTTTGATCCCATCCCCTCATTTTGTGGAGATGGAAGCCAAACCTCCCCATGTTGAGAAGCTGAGGGGATAACCCAACCCCTAGGGTAACTCTCTTTGGTTTGGAAAAGCATAGTAATTTGGAAAAATCCATTAACTTTATGCCTGCATGAGAGTTACTGCTAAAACCACTGGCTTCCTAACTCCTAAAAGATGTATAATTGAAACATCAGGGAAAATAATCATGACAAATCCAGATAATGATATTTTTTACTCATACTTCCTTTCAAAGTATGAGTCTAAAAGAAATCTCCAGCCTGCTAGTCATTGCACATTTGTCAAGTTTTTCAATAATGAAACTGGCTCAAGAGCCTGCCCTAAATGCCCAGCTGGGCGGCAGGCTATGAACATGTGGAACGCATGTTTTATCTTTTTATAACACCTTGACATTCAAGAGCTCTCTTTTTAAAAGTTTTAAACAGAGTCATTTTCTGGTAGGGGAGAAGTTAGCTTTTAAGATACTTGCAGGTGGTTCAGGGGTGTTAGTGTGACTTCCTGCATGAAAAATCACCACCAAAAGCATCATCCTTTGAGACTGTAAATATAGCTCAGCCGAGTAGGATGGACAGTGTTGCATGTCAGCATATAACTTATATAGCTTAGGAGGCTGGGAGTTTGGTTTAAACTTAGTAGGAAATTACTTGTTTAAGCCTTGGAATAGTTTTTTATTTCAGAATTTTTAATAACGGCTCAAATTAGATCTTTTACATAATCCAATCAAGATCATCTTTGGTCCAGAATACGAAGTTAGTCAAGCAATAGATACATCAAGATTTATTTTTACCAGAAGAAATGCTAGGATCATTTTTATTTCTAAGTCCCCATCTAAATGTCTAAAGCAGTTTATGACCTCAGGGTTCAGTTTTCCCAAATGTTCCTCCTGCTCTCTTGTTCTGAGGGCTTACTTAGATGGCTGAGATGGAGAGGACCGAATAGGAATTCAGATTCCCGTGTTGTCTTTCTCCCACTGGACACGATTCCCAGTGAACAGGAAAGGATGAGGATGTGGACCACTGCTGATTTCACCTAGATAAACTTGGGAGCAAGATCCTTGTCCTCAGCTCTTCCAAGCCCAGCAGGCTTCCTTGCTATCCCCTCATCTTATAAAGCAACCTGGGAAGTCAGCTTTTCTGTTACCTGGAGCTTGTCTCAAACAGCAGGCTCCCTGCTGTGTTCACCAGCCTCCACAAACCTGCTGCAAGTCTGACCTGTATGTAGCACAGAACAGGGAAGGCCCTATTGTTCCCCTTTACAATGCAGATTCTGTGTGGATTTGGCCTGGAGCAGTACTGGCTCTCATTCTCATTTGAGGTGAACCAAATGTGAGGAAAAGGACCTTATTATTTTACAATGCTGGCTTCATTTATACTTCTTGTGTAAAACAAACAAATAAAAACCACCAGCCCATCAGACTTTCACAGTATTTTATAATGTGAGGTTTCTTCTAGCATTTCCATGCACATGTTGACATTGCTGTTGGCCCTAGATTATCTCCCCTGCTTCTCTAAATCCTATATTGCACTAGAGGATTAGTAAAGATCAACAAGAAGAAAGCAGCTCACCTAAAACTTTAATAGTGAAGTCAGATGTATATTCTGGGGTTTTATCAGTGCCAGGTCTCAAAAGGAAGCCATATAATAAAGTAGCTAGGAACAAGAGCTTTAGCGCTGACATGGTTGGGTTCAGATCTTGGCCTCATCACTTAGACTAGGTGTGAGACACCCCAGCCCAGTTAACCACTGTGTGTCTTAACCTCTTCCCTTGCAAAATGGAAAATAAACTCCACTTTACAATATGTGGTGAGCAATGAGTGAGATGCATAAAAAGATGATCAGCTTTAGGTCCAAGTAAACCCTCATATAATTTATTTATCCATCCAGAAAATTTTTTAAGCATCTGTAAATGTGCCAGAAATTCTAGAGGAAGTAAACAAGACAGCAGAGTTTTGGTCTCATGGAGTTTACATTCTCTTGGTGGATAGGAAGAATATATGCATAATAAAGCAGAGTACAACCAAGGCACAAGATCAAAATAATTATAGATGATAGCAAATGTTGTGAAGGCACAAGAAGGACAGAGAGGGGACAGGGGTCTAAGATGGCATGCATGAGTAGAGAGGAGAGATTTAAACTGAGACCAATTCAGATTCTCTCGTACCAGTTTATGATGGTCTAAACAGCCAATGTGTTATTTAAACCTCAAGTAAAGACCGTTAGCTGAAGTCCCTGTAAAGTTATAACCATAGGTTTTTACTATTTTAATTAAAGATATAATAACTTATTAATCATATACAATTATATGAACATGCATGAAGTACAATTTATCGTTATACGCATTCCTCTGTAATTATTATTTTAGCATCTAAAATACTTGTCTTAGCTCCCATGCATAGTTGTTCAGTCTCAACCTCAGCTTCCACAGCTCTGTGTCTGAACTGTTCACACAATAGTAGGGAAGCCTCAGGTTAATTTTCAGTGACTCAGACCTCTGCTTCCTCTCTCTGTATATGACAAAGCAAAAAGAGACAGAATCAGACACAGGATGCAGTGACATGAAGGCACAGGAAATACAAATGCCCTTGGATTATTTTTGTCACTTGGGTGGAGTGAAATCCAGAGCCCTGTCTTTCTCATTTGAAAACTAGTTTTGCTGCAAGCATAGAGCAAAAGCACAGAACTACCCATTTCTGAATAGCTGACACCTTCCTAACATCTCCCCAACCTTGTTGAGAGGATTTCAGTTACAAATGGAATGCACTCCTTGCAAATGAACAAGCGGGCTCTCCAAAAACTTGTTAATAATTTTGAACAAATCACTATCAAAATGCAGTGAGAATTAAGCTTGTTTTGCAGGTTCAGTGAAACAAATCCAGTTGACACACCTACTGGTATCATTGATGGCTTAATTCATTGATTTTATTATCTAATAAATAAGTAGACCTGTACAGTATTAATGACACATGAAACCTTGTTAAAAAAAATGTAAATGAAACTCAAAGATCTATTTCCAAGCAGAGAGCTGCTATCTGTATGCTCTCTAAACTGATGACATTTTATAGGACTTGAATGAAATAGTGAAATATTTGATTAAGAAGTTTTGAAAAGGCAGGACTGGCTGATATTATGTCTTCTAAATAAACCGATTTTGGTCTCTGTTCCCCAGTTATTGCTTCCTCTGAATACCTGTTAATTACCCTGTCGGGAAGCTTTAGAAAGATGCAAATCCAGGTACACAATAGCTGTAATGTGCAAAGAGTTTTCTTGCGCATCATCAGTAGACCATTATTCTGTAACATCTTAGTGAGTTATCTGTACTCACTGTCTCCATTTCTTCATCTCTCTCACTTGCCAACCTCTTCTTTATAGCCTATCTCCCTGCCACGCCAAAGAAATTGCCCCCATTAAGTTTACTGATGGGCTCTTCATAGTGAACTTAGCACACATTTTTCAATCCTTACTTTACCTTTGAGTTTTTGCAACATTCAATGCTATTGACCCACTCTGTCCTTGACCACCTGTCCTTTCTCTTTGGATTCTGATGTGACACTCTCCTGTTTCTCCCCTCTGTCTTCATAGCTTCTCTGTTTCCTTTGAGGGTCATTTCTTCTCTGTGTAGCTGTAAATTGTTGAAGCTCTTCAGAGCTGGATTTTTCCAAGTCCTTTCTTAAATGAAGCTATACTCTCTTCTTTGATCATTTCAACCATATCCTAGCTTTAATTATGTCAGCTGACTTACAAACGCACCACTCAGTGCAGGATACTTTCCGAGCTTCAGTCTTCCTTGACATTTTCACTTTGACATTTCAAAGCCCTGCAGCAACATGCTCAAAACAAACTCGTGATCCAGTGTCAGTTGTTCTTTAGTGTTCCTGACCTTACTATGCCATCTATGCATTTGAGCAAGCCTGCAAGCTAGGCGTCAGTCATGACATCTTCCTCTCTGTCACCCCCTATATCCAAGCCATCACCAAGAACCATCGATCTTTGTTTCCACATATTCCCAGAATCCACTCATCTCTCACTGTGTCTACCTCTGCCTTCCCACCCAAACCATTATCCTCTCTTGCCTATGCTACTACAGTCATTCACTCATTAATTGTATTCCCCTCTTATTCATTATCTATGCTATAATCTTCTCAAAATACAAATCTGAACTCTTAAGACAACTCTTAAAACAACATTTACCCTGCCCTACAGAAGAGATCACCTATTGCCAGAGGTATAGATAGATTCGAACTGCCAGTGGTGAGAGGGAAGGGAGGGAGCATGGCAGAAGAGTGAGTGTAGTCTGGCCCCTATGTCTTGCTCCAGCTTCATTGTCTCACATTTCTCTTTCTTGCTTTCTCTACTGCAGATAAACTGGTCTCCTCTAGATCCGCACGCTGGCCATGTACATCAGTTAGGTGCAAGTCAGGAGAAAGAAGCCATACTGTTTTTTGAATGGGCAGAATTGCTAACTAAATCAGTAAGAGGTGGTTGACTACTAAAAGGGACAATGAGGACTCTTAGAGATCTAGACATGGCAAGAGACCAATTAATGTCTCTAGGAAGACTGGAGAAAAAAGGAACTAGGACTGGGAGAGTCTCCTATTCCAAGATTGAGATTTTGAACTTATCAAAGAAGGGTTTTTGGCCACCAGTATTATGCACCCTTTTGGTGAAAAAAAAAAAATTGTCACTTGTCACAGGGCATGGACTTTGATAATCTGCAGAAGAGATCAGCTATTGCCAGAGGTATAGATAGATTCGAACTGCTAGTGGTGAGAGGGAAGAGAGGGAGCATGGCAAAAGAGTGAGTGGAGTACCTCTGGGTGCCTGTTATTCCCTGTGATGAATAATAATAATAGTGAAGGGCCAAAGCCTAGAAGAGAAATAGATTCCGTCCTTTCCACCTTGCAGGGTCACGTAATATTACCTGCTACTGACAAAGCTAACATTTGTTCCCGGGCAGAAAAAGAAATGTTCACAGGATCCAGCTCCATTATCACACAGTAGGGCAAAGAAGGTTAGATTTGGAGCCAAGAGCAAGTAACTCAATAACTGGATCACAGTGTTTGTTCCTACCTCAAATACAGTCTCTGCCTGGAATGTACCTTTTTGCCTCTCCACCTGTAACTCTTGTGTAGTGCTTTGATTTATACATCTTTCTATAAGATTTCAAGTTTTATAAAGACAAGAACATCTTTCTTTGACACCTAGAACAATAACTGGACATAATAGGTACCGAAATAAGCCTCCCTCATGGTCTCTATTAAATTATTAATGATAAATAGGTGGAAAAGTATAGGCTAATTTAAAAAAATTTAAAACAATTTATACTGATTGAAGAAGTTTGAAAAAAATGCAGTAAGGTTTGGGGGGGGGGCGGGGAATCCCTACCTCCTAGAAACAATCATTGTTAAATTTCCTTTTAAATTTTTTACATTCACAGAGAATAGGATTTTAAATGAAACCTATTCACATATTCACATATAGTATGTTAATTTTTGTATTCTGTTTTGTACTTAATACAGCATTATGAACACTACCACTATCATTATATAGTCTTTTAAAACATGGTTTTAATGGATTAGGAAGAATGAAATGAAAACCTTAGAACTAACAATTACAATATCTGAAAATTTTTATAAAAGAAGGTTATGTGCACTTGGCAGCAATTTGGACAATAAAGAATCAATCAGTGAACTTGGAGATAGGTCAAAAGAAATGATCCAAATTGAAGAACAGAGAGAAAAAGATTAAAAGAAAAATAAAACAGAACCCCAGTTTCAGACAACCTCATATATATGTAATTGGAATCTCAAAGTGAGAAAAAGAGGAATAAAGGGGGAGTTCTGTGAAGAAACAATGCCCACAGTTTTTCCAAACTTAGTAGAAAACAACAACCCACATTTCCAAAAAGCTCACCAAAATCCAAGAAGGGTAAATTATAAAAATATTTATTGGTAAGATATATTACCCAAATAGTAAGCATAAAGTTAGTGTTGCTGTTTTAGCACCAAAGATTTCAATACTGGAATATTACAGAGATGATGAGGATCATTTCACAATAATAAATACATCAATGTATTCAAAAGACATAATAACCCTAAATTTATATGCTCTTAATAACTGAACTTCAAAATCTATGAAGCAATAATTTGTATAGAAAGGAAGAGACGAATTCAAGATAGCTATGGATTTTATAGCCGTTTTCTTAGCAATTGCTAGAACAAGTTGATTAAAAATCAGTAAGAATGTTGACAGTTTGAACAATACTACCAACAACTTGACCAGATTGACATTTATAGGAATCTACACCTAACAACTTAAGAGCACATGACTTTTTCACCAAAATAGGCCAATTACTGGACCATAAAATAAGGTTCAACAAATTTTTAAACATTAAAATTTTTAGAGAACTCGCTAAATAAAATAAAATTAACTGTGGCAGAAAGATATCTAGAAAATTTAGGGCCTCCCTGGTCACGCAATGAGTTGAGCGCAGCACTCTGAAGATACTCAGAGCCACTGCAGCACGGGTTCAATACCCGGCCAGGGAGATTCCCACTTGATGAAGCAGACCTCTCCTGCCTCACCCACTGCTCCCCTCAGCAGTGTACTTCAGTCAGTCTGCCTGTTCTACTCCTCATGCTGCCTCTGGTGAATCCTCTCAACAACCCACTGGCCTATACCCTAGCTTGTATGCATAAATAAATAAATCTTTTAAAAAAAAGATATCTAGAAAATTTCCCATAAATTTTCAATTAATCTTCTAAATCTATTGCTCAAAAAAGTCAAGAAATATTAGAAAATATTTTTAGTTGCATCCTAGTAAAAATATACCAATTATTAGTATCTGGAATAAAATTAACCCTTTACTCATTGAAAGATTAACCTTATAAGCAATGTTTTGCCAAAAATGAAATAGGTAAATTAGATGAAATAGGTCACTTCCTTGAAAAACACAACTCACCAAAATGCACATAAGAACAAATGGAAAATTGAATAACCCTATTCCCATCAAAGAAATTCGTAATTAAAATCTCCAGGTTCAAATGGCTTCACTGATGAATGCTAACAAACATTTGAAGGAGAAATAAAATCTTAAACTGTCAGAAAATCGAAATGAGACACATCTTAATTCATTTTATGAGGTTAGCATAAGCTTTATCAAAACCTGACATTGTTGTTACAAGAAAAATTATGGGACTATATTGTTCATGAAAACAGATGCAAAATCCTCAACAAAGTATTGACAAATTGAAGCAATATGTAAAAAATACAGTGTACCATGGCCGAGTGTGCTTTATCTCAGGAAAGCAACATTGGTTTAAGCATTTAAAAACCTGATTTAAAACCAATCAGGGCCTCCCTGGTGGCGCAGCAGGTTGAGTTCTCAGCCTATGAAGCTGTCCGAAGCCACCACAGCACGAGTTCAATCCCTGACCAGGGAGATTCCCACATGGCACAGCAGACCTCTCCTGCCTCTCCCTCTGCTCCGCTCAGCAGTGTACTTCAGTCAGTCTGCCTGTTCTGCTCCCCACTTTGTCTCTGGTGAATCCTCTCACCACCCCACACCTCTGGTACACCCCAGCTCTTGTATGCATAAATAAATAAATCTTTAAAAAAATAAAAACCAATCAACAAAATTTGCAATATTAGCAAAATAAAAGAGAACAATATAATTTTTTCAATAGGTAAAGCAAACAAACAAAAAAAAAATCACTTGATAAAGTAAACACTTGATAAACCAAACTAGAAATATGAGAATTCTTGAATCTGATAAACAAATGAAAAACCAACTAGCTACTATCATAAGAATAAAGTCTTGAATGCAATTTCCCTAACATCAAGAACAATGCAGGGTATTTATTCTGCATTGTACTAGGAATTCCAACCAATCCAAAAAGGCAAGGAAGGATTAGAAAGGAAAAAGTTAAACTTCATTTGCAGATGTCACTGATGCCTATATGGAAAATCTTAAGGAATCTACCAACAAACAAACAAAAACCAAAATTAGGGGCCTCCCCGGTGGCGCAGCGGTTAAGTGCTGTGCTGTGGAGCAGTCGGCAGCGGCGACGCGAGTTCGACGCCCGGACGGGGAGAATCCCACATGGCGCGGCAGACCTCTCCTGCCTCGCCCGCTGCTCCCCTCAGCAGTGTATTTCTGATCTGCCTGTTCTGCTCCCCGCTCTGTCTCTGGTGAACCCTCTCACCGCCCCACAGCTCTGGCTTGTACCCCAGCTTGTATGTATAAATAAAAAAAAATAAATAAATAAAAAATAAATCTTAAAAAAAAAAAAAAAACAAAATTAATGAGGAAATTAGCAAGGTCCCTGAATACAAGTTCAATATATCATTAAAGTATTCATTTTACTTCTGTATTCTGGGAACCAACAGTTGGCAATTGGATTTTTTTTAAATATTATATACAATAACATAAAAAGTCTAAAATACCTAGGAATAAATTTAAATATGCCCAAGACATTAAAAACTATAAAGTAATGCCAAAACAAGTTAATGAAAATCTTAATAAAACAAAGAGAAACATCATGTTCAAGTGTTATAAGATCCAATATTGTTAAGATATTAGTTTATCGCTAAATTGATTTATAGATTCAGCACAAATCCAATCAAAATCCCATCAGACTTTTTGTAGAATTAGAGAAGCTGACTCTTAAATTTATATTGAAATGCAAATGAAGATAGCAAAAAGAATCTTGAAAAAAAAGGACAAAGTTTGAAGACATAAATTACCCGATATGAAAACTTGTTCTTTAGTTACAGTAAGCAAGACAGTGTTGTATTGAGGTGAGGATAGCCAGCTAGTTCACTGGAACAGAGTCCAGAAATATACTCACAGTCAATTGATTTTCAACAGAGGTGCCAAGACAACTCAATGGGTAAAGGCCAGCTCAGATTTATTGTGCTGTAGTCTTTGTTGTCATTCATTACTTTTTCACACTTTACATACTAGTAGTTAAAGGCAAAGAGACTGTTCCATTTATTTCTATAGATAAGTGTGAGCTAGCACACAGTGGGTGCTCCATATGTGTCTTTTGTGTCAGAGAATCAGAAAATAAAAGATATTCAGGAAATTACATAGATTGGATTTGGTAAGTACTTTTAATAAAAGAGAGAATCAGGTAATAGTTAAAATAACACAAACTTAATAGGAGATCTTTTTAGACACATGGACAAAGATTCCATTTAAATATATATCATTTTTACTGAAATGTGAGCAGATTGGGTGTTTCCAGACATAACTTTTCTTTACAAGATGTGGCAACTTTGGTTCAAGAATTTGATGAATTCGATAAAGGCTCAGAGACTTATATTAAACTAGGTTCCCTGTAATTGGGAGGGCCTCACTCTTCTGTTCAGTATTCATCATGTATCTCCTAGGCACCAAGCATATAATAATGAGTGAGATGTTCATCACTCTGTCACCACTTTCTTCACATCGAAATTGCAGATGATATTTAAGGTTTCACTAAAATCAGTATTCTCTTAGTCTAGAATATAAATTAATAGCAATTACAGATTGTAGACTACCAATCTCACACTCCTTATAGTTTATATTAGGGCTGTCCAGTAGAAATACAATATATAATATGTGAAGTAATAAAATATGATGTAAAATATATAACTTAAAATCTTCTAGTAACCACAGTAAAACAGTAAAAGAAAGTAATGAATTAAATTGGATAATATAGCATATCTAACAGTATCCAAAATATCATTTTCACATGTGGTCAGTATTTTTTACATCAAAGAAATATTTTTAATTTCTGGCCTAAGTCTTCCAATTTCAGTATATATTTAATACAGCACATCTCACTTCAGACAAGCCACATCTCAGGTGTTCAGTAGCCACATGTGGCTAGTGGCTACCTTACTTTGGACAGTGAAATGGGTCAACAGCAAGTCTATGCATCTAATGAAGTTCATAAGTGAATTCTAGAAAGAACTGCTGGTGCTTCTGGAGGAAAGACACTATCCAGGAAAAAACTGCCATTATTTTGATGCCAGAACTATCAGTATTTTGTGGTCAAGATGAACCCAGTATTACTTTGGTAGCTGTATAACTCCACCAATTTTCATTTTTAACAAAACCCAGTTATGCTGTATTTGGAAACATATCTTTACAGTCAGTGGGCCAATATACCAAGTGGCTTTTTAAAATTTTAAATCTTCCTGTTATCTTCCAGTGTTCCCACTAATATAAGGACTTTTCAGCACCACAGAAAATACTGCTACACTCATTTCTAGAATAATTGTTCACTAGATAAATGATGAAATGAACTACTAGGCCATATATCAGTTCTCTGATATACAGCAAAATATTTTTAGCTCTAGGTTAATGAGCCCATGCTCATTTGCATGCTTGTCCTCTGTGTAAAATCCTTTTGCACTGAACAGAAAAAATTCTTTCCTCTATTCTAAGGTCATGATTTCCATTAGGCTATAATACAGATTCACTTATTTTCAAGAATAAGATTAATTTGCTACACTAAACACATATGATCAGTATTTTAGAGTCACAATTTATATTTCAGCAAGGCTGAATCACAACTGTGATTTAGAGAGGGAATGAATTGGGACCAGCCTGTATTTAATCACTGTTTTAACAAAACATTTATAGACACATCAAAAAAGTCATTATCCCTCTTTCACAGTAGTTTCTCAAGGTGGGTGGTGCCACTCATTTCCACTCTAACAAAATCACCTGGGAAATAGAGTGTGGGCCCACTCTTCAGTCAGTATCTCTGCAAGTGGATCCGAGAATTAGCATTTGTAATAAGTACCAGGCGAGAACTCATGCACACTGAAATCTGACAACCAGTGCCCTGCAGTGCGGTTCCACTCAGTGTAACTAAAGATGAAATTACATAGCACCATTTAAGTCTGTTATTACTGGAGGAAATACTGTTTTCAATACTCATTCACTTTGTTCACTACCTTTGATGAATATCTCATTGTGTACTATAATTTACTTTTAAATTGTGAAAGGACTCATTATTCAAGCTGTAGAACGTATGTTATTGCTTTCTTGATTATATAGATTATGAATGATACATTCAACGAAAGTCAAATTTATACTTATCATATATGGGCTAATGTCTAAAATTAAATTGACTAGGACTCAGATCATATTCTTTTGCATTTTACAAATGTAGTTTCTAAAATGTTTTTGACAATGCCAGAAAAGTTCTTTTTTGCTTCTTTTCAAGGAAGTCATTTTAAGTGTACTAATTCAATCACAGCTCTACAAATTGCTATTGAGCCAAACATAAGTACTGGGACTTCAAAAATGAATTGGATTTTAGTATCTGCCTTCAAGGGAATCATAGCTTCTCCAACATAGGAGTGAGGGACAGACATGGAAGCCTTGTGTTAAAGTATGATGCAGAGTTTTTATGAGACGTCATAGGAGTGGAGAGAAGTGAGGTAGAGTGACTATCTGAAAAGAGAATAGCCTTCAAGAAGATATATGATATTGTACTCTGTAAGTGAGGCATAGCCAGCCAGAGAAATGAAAAAATTCCTCAAATGTCATCCATAACATAGGGAAGATCAGAACATGGGTTTCCCCAATGTAAGCCTGCATTCTTTCCACTACCTCCAACATCTCTAGAACCTGGCCTTTAGAAGCACTCTGGCTTCCTTTTCTTCACACCCAGAGCTCTCTCGTTGTGAGTAAGATGTTAAGGGTAATATATTTCCTTTTCAGGACACTAAGGTGCCATTTCATTCACTCTAGCAATAACTAAATAGGAACCTGCCTTTAAAAGATGCTGAAATAAACATGCTGCTAATTTATTACTACCTCTATTAAAGCTCCAGAGAGACTCTGACTACCTGTATTTTAAATATAGTTGCAATAGTATGATGATGTTTCCTGATTTAATCCCTCCATAAATTAGACAAAATGATTATAGTACCTGTTGTCACTTCATTCTTGCCCTATTTCCAGTCACTCTTCTGCCTTCATTAATTCAGAATAAAATACCACAAGACACTAATGTAGCACTTGGAGATAGAAGATTACAGATTTATAGCCTCAACTTAAAGACATATTTAAACACACCTAAGCCTTTACCAAGTGGGGAAAAAAGGGCCTGCTCATCTCATGTAAGCCTGCTAATAATTTTCCTTGATAGTTATGGGTAAGAAAACTAAGAGAGGTTTATTGGCTTGCCCAGGTCACTCTGCATGTAATTACCAGAGTCCAAACACTCACCGAGGTCTTCTGACTCCAAGTACAAGGCTCTTGCGAGTGGATTCTCTAGTCTTCTGTGTATTCTATGAAAGCAGTTTCTCGGCTATTTGCAATGAAAGGCGTTAGAGCCCACATGGAAACAAAAACAGAAATCTTGGCATCCCCCATCTCTTTATCATCAGTGTTTTCAGTTTATCACTTCACAGTCATTATTTGGTGTTTTCTTACAGAAGGCAACAGACTACTGCAACAGAAACTATCCTTAGATGGGAACCCCAAAGCTTTACATGGAACACCAGAGAGGTCAGATGGCCTACAGTGGTCAGCTGAGCAGCCTTGTAACCCAAGCAAGTCTAAGGCAAAAACATCTCCTGTTAAGTCCAATGCCCCTGCAGCTCATCTTGAAATAAAGCCAGATGAGTTGGCAAAGAAAAGAGGTAAAGTGATTTCTTTTACACAAATGATTCGACATATTTTGCACATAGAGAAGTGCCAGATGACAGAACTTTCCAAAAGATGCTTTTCAGTGAAGAGAGATACCCCTGAAATTGCCTTTCTTTCTGAGACCTGCATAGATGGAAGGGCAGATGTGATTCCTCCCTGGGTGATCCAAGGGCCTGAATGGTTAGTGGAATTACACCTGCTCTCTCCTCCCCTCGGTGTCTTTCTTTTCTTTGTGGGCATGGATAGGTTTTTAGCACAAATACTTTCTGTTTTAATATCTTATAAAGCAAATGTTAATGCAGGAGCTCTCCTTAAAAATGTGCATGATGAATGTTTCCCTGATACCCAGCTTCATCACTGCATTGAATGAAGATGAGTCTGGAGAATGCTATGTCTTCTTCAGATAAATCTTCCTCATGTAAATCCAGTTCTGTGTTAGAACTTTCAGACAATTTAACACTGAAAGAGGGTTTCCTAGTTGACACACTATCATTTTATTATGTTTTGAGCTTTGATGTACTTTATGAAAAACTGGTGTTAAAAATGAAAGGGGCTCAATCTCTTTCTGATTCCCAGATTAAATCATACTCTTCTCATTCAAGCCTTAATTGTATCTGATTTCCTTGGGTTTGGTTGAATATGCTTTCTTGCCTTTCTTGAGGGAGATTTCGTTCTCATAAGAAACATGTCTTCTTGGAATAAGTACAATTTGCCTGTTTGCTCTGCACTATTTGTAAACCCTGGTGAAGGTTTCAGGAAATCAGGCAAGACTGGTGCCCACAGAGCAGCCTTAAGTGCTGCTGCTGTCATTACGGACTGGGTCGGGACCGATGGAGCCGGAGCCAGCATACCTGGCACCGACACTCTGTCCAAATCTAGCTCATTTGTACCTCTCCCAATCTCTATATCATTTTCCTCTTCCAAAAACCCTGTTGGGTTTTAACCATACTGCGTGGCGGTTACAGAGAGAGCAGCGACATGGGTCTTCAGACTTGTCAGATTCTGAGAAACTGAAGTTTGTGCTAAAACATAATAGCCAGAGCCTCTTTCCAAAGAGCAAAGGAGACATATGTGCCCAAAATGGCCCAGCCGTAGAGCCCACTCTTCTTAGGAGTTGTCCAGTCCATTTATTCTAGATTTGAAAACTCTGGATTATCCTCTTGACAGAACTTTTTTTTTCCATTGAAAAACAAAAGATAAATGTTTTATTGGTGGGGGCAGGTAGAGTGTTTTACTTGTGGTTATTTAACTCACAAATAAAAAGAGAAAGTGCTCCATCTAACATTTTTTCCTTGACACTGATTTTAGGCCCCAATATTGAGAAATCGGTGAAGGATTTGCAGCGCTGCACTGTGTCTCTCACAAGGTACCGTGTGATGGTCAAGGAAGAAGTGGACAGTTCGGTGAAGAAGATCAAAGCTGCCTTTGCTGAGTTACACAACTGGTGAGTAATTCAACCTGGAAACTGGAAACGTGCAGCGCTTGAGCTGTTCCAGCAGGTAAAAGCTTCAGATGGAAAACATTGTTTATTTAACACGTAAACATCACAAGATGACTCTTCAGTTGATTTTTTTAAGCTCTGCAGGCAGAGGCATACATCTTGGGAATAAATAGAACTGTCAGCATTTGAATAAAAAGAAATCTGATAGACATAGTTCACTGGAGTTTGAAGTTGTCCCAAAGTGTGTGGATGATCCAGAAAACACAATCAACAAAGAACAAAACCTTAAGAGGTGGCATTTTTTACAAATCCCTGGAAGACTAAGAAAAAGTATTTTCTGGTCTTATTATAAGTGAAGAAAAGTGTCCTTAACAAAGCTCAGAGACATCTATGTAAGCTCGGTTATCAGATCCTTTCTTTAGTATCTAAGGCTGTAGTTAAGAAATGGTATGCTGGTGTGGTTTGGGGTTTGCCCTGCCCTATATCTGATTTTGAGGGGAGAATTTTCTTCGAATCTGGACATTTGCTCGTGTCCCCAATTGGAAACAAAGATCTGTTAAGTTTCTATCAGCAGTAAATGTTCTTAGTGTATCAGTCAGTACTTTCTTAGTTTCAAGTGACAGAAATTCAAGTTGTACTAGTTAATGACAAAAGTTCCAGAGATTCCGTTAGGCAAGTTTGGTTCTGAGGCCAAATTATGTTACCAGGGTTCAGTTTGTCTCTCTTTGCCTCCCTCCCATTTCCCCTGACTCCTTGTCTCCTACCTTTCCTCGCCTACAATCTCTCAGTAATTCTTATTCTTGGCTTCATTGTTAGGCACAGTTTCTCCATATAGCAGCAAAGATGACTCCCTGGCAGCTCTGAGCCCACATAACCCTTAACCCCTATCTGAGGCTCAGCTCTGTCTATCTTACTTCCAACAAAGTCCACGGGCTAATTCCCATCGGCTGGGTTGGGCCAGCCCTAAACCAGTCACGTGACTCTGCCACCAGGGTCGCAGAGGGTGAACCTCATTTGACCCCCGCAGAATGAGAGTTAAAGAACCAAGGATCCCCTCAGGGTATTTAAGAGGAAAAATACAAATAAAATACATACCCACAATGTACAGGCTCACATAACATGTTCCATCAGTTTCATTGGCCCCCCATGATTCTACAGTTTTATCACATTTCCTGCATATTTTTCCTATTCCAAGTCCTTTCTTTGACACTGCTGGCTGTCCTTTCTAGCTGATTATAGAATCATGTAAAACTAAGGATTCTATTTACTACCAACCTAATCTAATATTCTTGAATTTTAAACCATCTGCCACATGCAGGACCCAAAGGGTGCATAAGTCCCCAGGGACTTGAAAGAAAATGTCTCCTTCTGTTGTCATTCAATGAGATGTCATTTACCTCCTTCTAGTCACAGTATCTCTACTTATGAACCTCTGCTGTTTGATCAGGTCACAACCTAACTCATTTCTTAAAGCTCACTTTAAAGATATGTTTGAAAGTACTAAGAGAAGGTAAAGATGCTACCCAAGTTAACGGCATTATTTTTATTAATGGTTTTTCGATTTTTATAGCTCAATGACTTTTCCAATCTATCCTTAGGTCACCCTGGCAGGTATAAGCACACTCAACTCGCAGGCCTCTTCTCCAGAGCCAGAGTCAGCACACTTTATCTGCAAAGAGCCAGTTAGTAAATATCTTACATTTTACGGACTGTGAATTCTCTCCCTGTGGTTCCTCAGTGCTCACTATGTGTTGTCAGCTCAGCTCTGTGGCAGGGAGCTGCCAGAGATCAGTCAGAGCAACAGTAGGCCGGACATGGCTCCTGGGGGTGTAGTTTACCAGCCTGTGTCTGAGGCATTTGTTAGCTGCTCAGAAAGACCACTTAGATCCTTTTGTGTGGCATTTTAGAATAAACTCTTCCTCTGAGGCCTCTGTATGATACCTTCCATCTGAGTGACTCACACACTAATTGACAAAGGGTAGCGGTGACCTCAAATTACCTCTTTCCTCCAGCTGCTTTGAGTACTTTTATATTTTTATGATATTTCCTTAGTAAAATGAGCATCACATGGGTCATGAGACATCTGGAGACTTTTAACAAAGTCTTCGAGTGTTTCACTCCTCACGAACTGAAAGCTCAGGGCTAGGGAAGTCGGCACCCAGGGAAGTTGTGTATCTGTTCTCTGCTTGGGATCCAGACTGTGTTTTAAACTGATGGAAAGGATCACTCGGAAATGAGCCCTGCCAGGTGACACTGCTGTTTAAAAGTCACCTGCCTGACAAAATGGTGCTTTCCTCCATGTTGATGAAGAAATAAATGAGACTAAACAGGTTCAGTATGGTATTGCTACAAAGTGACTAAACACCAACACTTGTTTTCAGATCTAACCCTTAATAAAAATGATCCCAAAATAATTACATAAATGTTAACTTAAAAATAAAATCAAAGTATTTTTTTATCAACCATTCACATGTGTTTCTGCCAAACAAAAACTTTGCCTCTGTTCCAAATAAGCCTGCAGCCCAGCCAACGTGGTGATGTACTTGACTAAAGCCTTCCTCTCATTTTTTGAGGGGGAGAAAGATACATTTTAGGGATTGTGGTGCTCTTGAAAAATAGCAAATCTCAAAATTTTAAAAGCCAGTTTCGTTTCATTTTTTAATGGAACTTTTCTACTGGTGCTAAAATGACAAACTCTGGACCTTAGAGGGAATTTTCAATGTAGCACCATTCATTTAACACAGTGTGTTAAATGACCTTGGGCTTATACCACAAGACGTCCAGATTTGAAGGTGTAGCGCCAGCAAGGCACAGAGAGGGTTCTCTTCTCTATCACCCGGGCAGATGGGTAAAGGAGGAGTCCTGGAGCCTTTGGTGGCTTTTTCAGGTTTTTAATGTTTTCTGCACCATTTGTAGAGAGGCAACCAGGCGCAGGGCAGGCTGGGGGACCTCGCCTCCCAGCCCCTGGCGAATCTTTACTCTCTCTGAGCTCTCTGGTGTTCTCTCTTGGTCTCTCGTGGTCGCCCTGCTGCACCCCACCACACGGTCCTCTGCTGCCACGCCCTGTTCTGTTGGCTCAAGTGCACCGACTCACGCACACCCACGCCCTACTCCAGGTGCCCGCCATCAGGCATGCGTGTAGGACCACAGGGATCTATCATTGTTGCTAATGGTGGGAGGGCAGAAAAACCAGATAACTTCCATCTACCCTACAGAAGGATGTAGAACAAGTCCTCTGCAGATTTTTAAAGGCGATATTGGTTCAGAGACAGATGTTAACTCATCTCTATCAATGTGGACACCAAAGACGGTCCACTTCCAATTCTTCTCTTCTTCCTTTAGGTCACCCAGTTCCTTCCCCAAAGCACTCAGCAGGCATTGTGTGTAGTGCAGAAATAAATAGAAACTCTCAAATAATAAATTCTTAATGTTCACTTTGTGACCAGAGAGCCAGCTTCAGGAGGTGAAACCTGCCTGACTAAATTCCCTGCAAATAATGCCAGAATTGATGAGAAGGAAGGTTTTGTGAGGCTGGGAGAGACACTGGTTTGTGCATACTCAGAACCTGTGAGCATGTAACCAAGTAAAATGAAGCAAATGCTGCTGCTTTTCAATCTGGTGTGAAGAATACTTTGTTCAGTACAGTTATTGAAGAAAACCATTAAGTCACTAAATTGTAAGCTCAAAGTTGGCATTTAATCAGGGCACAGTTACATGGGACTAAATGACCATTGCACAGATCATTCTCATTTTCCCAGAAAGAATGGGAGGATTGAAAGGGGAACAAAGATGACACAATGTTCTCACAATGTGTCTTAACAGAAAATAAATTTTGCAACATGAGCATCTTATGAAAAGTCACATCAGGAACTAACATGAAACAGCTGGTTGCTTTTCTATATGATTGGCCCCCTACCACAACTGGAAAATATTCATCCTTTGGAATCATAGCTGCCAGATTTAATTGCTTTGTGTGCAAAGTAGTCTAGCTTCTCATCACAAATCTGTGTGTGCATGTCCAAGTTGATGATGAAGACTTAAAATGAGCAATAAAACATTAAATTCAAAAAAACATTGAGGAAGGAGAGTAATACTAGATAGTTCTGCCATATGCTAAGGGAGAAAGTATTCCAAAATAGAACTGTAGAGATTGTTAGGTGCTGTTGTCAATTTAGCATCTAATCAAAAGCACTCTTCAAGGAAATGGACGATGGTAATGAGTCAAAGGGTAGAGAGCATGCTGGACGTGGGGTTAGAGTCACAAACAGAGCCTAGAAGGTCAATATTTTTAGACCGTTTTGCTTTCACATAAGAAAGGGAAATCAGTGAGAGCATGCATTCCATAGAAGGGACCAGAAATGTTCCTATACTGCATGTTTATTTTCTCCTGAAGCAATGCCAGAAAATTGGAAGTGGGTCAGGCGTTTCAGCTCTCCCAACCCTCAACCTTTGCCTGCTTCCCTTTTCTGGGCCAGCTTTCTCTCCATTTGAGCAGTATGTACCTCCTGCTGCTCCCCACAGGCCAGGGGTACCTCACTATGTACCACCCTCCGCAGGATAGAAACTTGTTAGGTGGTCTCTGTTCTGCAGCCATCCCAGACCGGGTAGGCTCATCATCGGTTCAAGCAGACTCTATTGGATGTTGTCTGCCGTCCTTCCCTGTACTCGTGGCTCTTCACCACTCTCTGCCACACGGTCCTCTGCTCTGGAGCTCTGTTCTCTGCCGCTGCCACATGGCTGCTGCCTCGCCTGCCTCGAGCTTGAGCTTTGATCTCAAGGTCTCGCGTCTGTAACGCCGCCTTTATAGAGTCTCATCAGGCCCAGGTGCGCCCACTACGCATGTGCCCACCAGCTCAAGGCACGCGTGCTGGACTGCAGGTGTCCCTCATCAAGTCCAATGGCAGTAGGGCGGAAAAACCTGATGCCGCCTTCATTTACCCTGCAGTCTCCCTCTCCTTTTCTTCTGTATAACCACTGGAATTCATTTTTGTGCAACTGATAACCTCATTCCTTAGATGACCATGTATCCTCTCTCCACATAACATATTTGCATATTGACAAATGTTAACAGTGTGGAGACTTTCCACCAGCTAAAAGAGTAACACCAAAAGCAAGAATTTCAAGCTGAAGAAAAAGCTATTTAGAGATAAGTGTATCTTCTTTCAGCATCCCTCAAATCCCACTCCAAAGGGGGCCTCTCGTCTGCTACTGAAACCCTGTTGGGAGCCAAGCAAACCACACACAACCCTGGGGTGATCAGCAGCGTGGCCCCACATAGGCCACACATCATCACTGTGACATGTTAAATAGCATGTCCTTTTTCTGGGGGGCCCACTTAAGAAGGCCTCCCAAAGGGGAAATTGCTTGTGGGGTTGTTGCATTTCAGAACAACTGAGGCAGCATTCTGGCCTCTTCCCCCAGTTTGCTGCTTCTCAGGTGCTCAATAATATAAAATGGTTGAAGCGTTAGAGCTGCCTCAGTTTGAGTCCAAATAAGAGCATTTTTCTTTTGCATTTTAATTCCAGAGCTTCCTTCCACTTTGGTTGGTTTTCTTCCTTCCACATCCCCCAAACTTTTGGCTGCTTTTGTGTAATATCTGGCTCTCCATGCAATGCTAAAAAGCCTGGTTTTCCTGTATTCTTTGGGTTTTTTATTTGTTGTTTTTATGAATAACTGGACTGAAAGAGATGCTGTAAATTGCTACTTCTCTTCATACCAAAGTCTATGTGGACGCACTATGCTTAAACACTCTTAGAGCTTTGTGGTTGACCTTTGCCAGGGTGCTACCCAGCAATGCTGATGTCATTGGTCTGAAGGGAACTAGGAAAAGGGTGTTTTGTTGTTTCTTTGAAAACTCCAGGTGATTCTTCTGTGCATCTGTGGTTGAAAACCCCTAGTGTGGGTAGTGCAAAGGCAATGATATGTCTGGGGCTAGCGCAGTGTTCTCTATGGGATGATTTCACTGCCCAGGAGACAGTCGGCATGCCTTGAGGTATGATCGGTTGTCACAGCTTCAAGAAGGGAGTGCTGCTGGCATCTAGTAGGTAGAGGGCAGAGACACTGCTAAATATCCTAGCTACGAAGTCAGCCACCCACCCTACCATACCAAAGAATTATTTGGCCCAAGATGACAATAGTGAGGAGAAAGCCTGGGCCAGAGGAGGATGCAAGAAATATGCTGCTGTCCTTCTGCAGATTGTGCTGCAGCTTGTGGGGAAGGACAGAGGTCCCTTTTCGCCCTACTGCATTAGATTTAATGATGGACACCTGCGGTCCTGCACATGTGCCATGTGGCGTGTGTGTGTGCGCGCGCACACACACCTGGGCCTGGAGTCCGAGGATATAAGGGCGGCATCACAGAAGCACGTGACAGAAGCGAGAGAAGCAGAAGCAAAGAGGAAAAGCAGCAGCAGCAGCAGAGATCCCAGAGAAAGTGAAGATTTGCCGGGGGCTAGCAGCCCCCTCAGCCCCCCTTGCCTGCCCTGTACCTGGTGGCCTCTCTGCAAAAAGATCATTAAAAGCCTAAAAAGCCACCAAGGGCTCCAGGACTCGTCTTGACCCATCTGCCTGAATCATCGGAACCTGCCTGGTGCCCCGCTGGCACAGCACCCTCCTATCCCACCAGTGGACACAGAGAGTGGAGATTTCCTTTCCAATCATTTACATGCTAAAAGAACATTTCATATCACAGCAGTAAGAAAATATTTTTAAACCCCCTAGCTTCACATTTGAGATGACATTTTTGTCTCTTTAAGACCAGAAAAACAATTACACTGAAGTCAAGAAAATTGAGGGCTTTGCTTTTTGTGTTTTTCCTGGTAGCATTCAACACGGTCCTTAGGAGGAAATGGAAAAATTAAGAACTGAAGCTTGTAGCTAATGATAGGCAGCCGCTTTCATTAGCCATTCTGTCGCTACCTGAATGTTTTTCTCGTTTCGCAATAAAACCAAATATCTCAGTGGGGACCAGGATTAGGATGAAGATCCGAGGCATGTGAAGATAAATACAGTAGGGAGTTGTTTTGTTAAATGTCTGTTTAGAGGATTATTATTTTTCTTTGGCTTCAGCCAGGCAGCGATATTACTTGGTGTTCTTGGGCACACATGGCGTATGTCCAACTACTGTTAATGCCAGTGACATCCTCCGGTGCCAGCCTCGTGCTTTTAAACTGAATGAAAACACAAGGCCTTTTCTCGTTGTATGTGCAGTAGTGATTGGACAAATGCTGGCTGACGGCATCCTGTGTTACTTGGGGGAATCTTTGACATTGGGGCAATCTGTACTTTGATAGGCAAGGACAAGAAAAGGACGAATTAGGTGAAACAGGTCCTGGAACTGGATCTGTGTCACGGAGTAGATGCAAGCACAGCAAGCAAACTTAGAGTTCAGTCGCATGGAGAATGTTGATATAAATACTGGTAAGAGGAGAGAGGGTTTGTTTTAAAACTCTGTGGCTGAAGTGGTAAGCATTCCTGATGCTCCTGCTGGCCTTGTGAGTGTCTGGAGTAGTACATTACACAGCAGTGAAATGATGCTTTTTTCTGTAATCACAAACAAGGGGCGATCATGAAGGAATGACCAATAGAAGAGCTGACATTAGGGACCATCATGGCCCCTGAGCAGCACTACATAATCATTGTACAAAGTCGGCTGTTCCCTGTTATATCAGCAATGTGTTAAATGACTACTCGAATTTGCCAGCAACTTAACCTAAACATGTAACAAAGACAAAAATCAAGGGTTGGGTTGTATTGTTTTATGAGTCTTAAAAGAAATGTAATAAAAGCTCTCAGTGTCCTTCTGCTATAGAAATAATACAACCTTCCCACTAATCAAAGCCTGTACAAACAAGACTTTCTGACATTCCTTTTCTCCTCATCAGATGGTTTTTCTAAGGCAGTGCCCACCTGCTTGAGACTTACACAAAGCACTATACAATGGAAATTCAAACAGCTTGCTCCTTCTCCCCACACCCAATTTTGGGATTATGCCGGGATATTAAAAGAACACAAAGAATGGACATGAACATCCACCTGCAAAAGCTATCAAGAGACAATAGCAGAAGAGGCTAGAATAGATGCTTATGCCTCGAGACAGCCATATGTATGGATTTTGTTTCTGTCTTAGCTGACAAATTCCTCAAAATGACGCCTTTCCTTTACTCTGCCAGAGTCTAATAAACAGAAATAAGCTCCAGAATCTGTTCTAAAATTGTGAGAAGGGTTAATACCATACACCATGGAGAAACTCAAGGTCCCTGTGACTTTGTGACTAAGGCAAGTCCCCATGGCCCCATGTATTTCAAATCTTGCCTCGTTTGTGAACGTGTCATTCTAAATAGGTGTACATAACTCGCTCATTGGAGGTGAAAGCTTCTCTTCCTATTTTCTTTACTCCCTGAGGTTTTTCTCTACGTTAGATGTTTCCCCAGGGCCACTGCAAGGACTGAGTGAATCAGTCGACATGAAGGAAGAACAGGCTGATAAATACAAAAAAGTACAGAACTGGCCTTTTCAGTTTGGGTATAGTCCCCAGGAAACCAGCATAAATAGCATCTTGTATTAATAGCCCTCCGAGTTCTGCGTGTGATTACTTCCATCCATTATGTCAGCCACACACTTACACTGGAAGTCAGCCTTCCTTTCACTGCAGCCCTCTTTTGTGGAATAATAGACCCACAATAAGAACTGGAGGACAGAAGTTGATTCTGATTTCAGCTTGAAATCTGAAAAGATTTCTGAATCTTTTCAACAAATGAAGGCTACCAATCAACAAGTTTGGGAACACACTCTTGAATATGAATTGTTAGTTTTCACATAAATGTAAAAAGAAATTAGGCAAATTGTTTTATCTACACAACCCCAGAGAGAGAGAGAGTGTATGTGTGTATCATTTTTGTGTGTTGTTTTAATTTACAGTATAATCCATTTTCACTGGGAAAATAAGACAAATTTGTTCTTGTAAGTATAAAATATAAAATGTATTTTAGTTTAAAAAGTGAGATAGCCTAGATCACAATTTCAGGCTGGATCTTGGGGCTTATTTCTATTTATTAGACTGGTACCAAGTGAGACGAAGGAGTCATTTGGGGCAATTTGTCAGCTAAGACAGCAACAAATCCTATAAAAGGCTGTACCTAAAGTCAGTATAATGAATTTCTTATACGTAAGTCACATTTTTCTTCCAGTAACTCTAAACATAGACTCTTAGTAGGCCATAGCCTCACAAAAGTCACATTTTCCAGGGTTTATTAACCACTTAGTTAGGAAGCACGGGGTATAGAGTTAAAATAGGATCTAAATCTCATCTCCACATCGTCTGGCTTTGAAGGTGGTTGAGTTTCTTCGGTTATACTCAGCTACAAAATGGGTTATTGCTGGCACATTCTAGGGGTTTTGTGAAGATCCATGTACAAGATACGCATTTCTCAAATCATTCCAGAAAATCTCTAATGGGCCTATGATAGAAGATCAGTCCTTCCAAGATAAGCATTTAGTGTGCACTTCTTTTCCTCTTTACCAATACACAAAGACAATGCCATTCTCCAGCCTTTTTCTTTATTGAGCGTGCTGTGGATCCCAGCCAATGAGGCAAGGATATTCATTACCGCATGTCACTGTTCACTGCTGAGGGGGAGAAGTGAAGCAGAAGGACTTCTGACTCTGACAGACACACTTGCCCCATACCAACTTCCCCATAAGATTTGTTGCCTGCCTTCTCCCTACGTGGATGTACCCCTTCCTTCCTTCATCCATTCAGTAGATGGATGGATCTGTGACAGGCCAGCACTTCTTAAGCTTTGGAATGCCGGGGAGCATCTGACCCCATTCCCGGAGATGCTGAGGGTGTGTTGTTGGATGGGGCCCAGGGCTCGGCATTTATGAGTACAGCGGTTGTTGATGTAAGTGACCTGAAGATCACTCTCGAAGAAGCACTGCTAACGGAGACTGGGGTTAAGTGACAACCTCTTTACAAATAAAGTCCAAGATATTGTGGGAGTCGACAGAAACAAGATGTTTTATGCGATATGGAATGGAGCTGTGCATGGGGGAAGGGAAAACAAACACTACCAGCTTAGTTAGAAAAGGGTTGGTGACACAATGGATTAAGTCTCAGCACTATGACGCTATCAACAGCTACTGCAGCACAAGTTCGATCCCTGGCCTGGGAGCTTCCCACATGGCGCAGCAGACCTCTCCTGCCTCACCCACTGCTCCCCACTCTGTCTCTGGTGAATCCTCTCACCACCCCAAACCTCTGGCCTACATCCCAGGTCTTGTATGCATAAATAAATCTTAAAAAGAAAAAAGAAAAAAGGGTTTATCGTAGAGGTGGCAGTCGAGCTGGATCTTAAAGGAAGACAAGGAATTTGCCAGACTGAGAAGGGAGAGGATTCCGTGCAGGAGAAACAGCATGAGGAAGCGGTGTACTCGGGAGGAACTTGTGTCATGGGCCTCACTGCCTCAAGGAATCAAGCGCATCGCTCTCAAACCACAGAATGTGTTTATGTGTCATGTATGTGTACTACTTTTGGGAATAAGAATGAAATACATAGAGTTTAGTATTTTATTCGCCCTGCCCCCTTAGAAAGCCAGTGGGGTGGGGCAGGTCCTGAGGAGGAGAGGTCTGGGTGGTGAGAGCCCACGCCAATCCCAGAGGAGCGCACAGCCCGCCCCCAACCATGCCCTTCTCACGTGACCACTGGGGAGTTCAGGAGGCCAAAGCAGTGGAGGCCAGGCGGGGCTGCGTTTCTGTGACTTCTTGTGCCATATCCGTCTCTTCTAGTTTCTGTCCTTAAGTTATTCACGTTCCACAACCATGAAGGCTTCTGCATAGACAGCCCCTCACCCCCCACTCCCCAGAATGTTGGAAAGAAATGTAGTGTTCAGAGTGGTTGACTATTTTGAGTATGAGATATTTTGCCTTTCTTTAAATTTTGAAATGTGTTTTATTTTATCCTGTTTTTTATATTTACAGTTTTTTTAATGAGCATGTAAAATGAAGTAAAAATGTAAAGAATGTTAACTCGGTACCTTAAATGGTCCCTTGTGCTATGACAATTAACATCCACAGATAAAATTTTGTTTCCTTTTCCATAGATACAGTTTTGTTTAGAGTTTGTTTTTTTTTGAAAGGGGGTGATGATGGTACATCATATTTCTATACATATAGAAACTGAAATACAGTTACTTTTCTTGAATAGTCATCTCCATGGAAAGAAACAAAACTAAGAATTTGCAAAGGTAGGAAGTTAATCTTAGGTGAAATTCTAAATAGAAGTATACAAGAAACAAATTTTTTGGCTAAACTTGTGGCGTTGTGGCATTTATAGAATAAGTGTCCTTTTTGCGGAATTCTAGGATTTTGTGTCGGGAGTTAGCCCTTATGTTAAATCTATACGTGTTATTAGAGAAATGCACCTCAGTGTAATGAAATATTCATTAACTGCAATTTAAATCGTTGTAGGGTTCCCATACAAAACAGACTAAGAAAATATAACAGTAACAGATGCTGTTACCTCTGATAAAACCGAAAGAAAACGGCTCAACCTGATTGGCAAATTAAGTGCAGTTGTCAACGTTCGTAGACAGGCATTTTAACTTTGCTTTGCATGTTAAGTTTGATTATGGTGAGAGGCACCGCTACTTTATTTCTGAGTCATGAATTACTAGGCAGCTTTTCAAAAGGTTCTGTCCTACCTCCAGTCTACATGTTATAGACATACATGTTTGATTTTGCATTTTACCAAATATCCCTGGAATTCAAGAAATCTTTAGGAAGATCCGTATTACCATTGCTGCATTCAGATAAAAGAATTCCATTCCTCCTCCCAGTTATTAAAAGAATACAGGTTGGTGTAAAACCTAACTGCCAAAATGTATAAAGTGACACAGACCCAGGAATCTCAACAAATATTAAATAAATGTACATGGCCAGCTGGTTGACAATGAGTGGAGAGTGGACATGGACAGTAGCGTGGAAGAGCCATTTGGAGTTGACTTCAGAGACAGGATCACTGGGAAGTGAAGGAAGAAGAGTTTTGGAGGCTGGGTGAGTGGTGTTGTAGGGTAAAAGCATTAATCAGGCTTTCTGCGCCACTGGCCTCTGTGGCTGTCACCTGCGGCCTTGATCCAGTTAACACAGAGGCACTTGGGAGTGTGGGTGCAGCCACGGGTGCCTAATAGTGGACACCTGAGTAGGGGTGTGCACACATGCATAAGTGTGCACACCTGTGCCTAGAGGCTGGGCTATAAGGGTGACATCACTCAGTCGAAGGACAGCTACAGGACGAGTGACGATAGAAGAGGCAAGACCATGAGAGAAAGCCAGAGAGAGCCCAAGAGAGCTCAAAGACCCTGCCCACATCCCTGCCCACCCTGCGCCTGGTTGCTCCACCAGCATGCAGAAGATAGAGAAGACAGGAGAGGGATGTAAGGAAAGAAAAATAATTTCTACTCTGAGTTCTTAGCTGAAACCCACTATAATAAAGGCAGAAATAACATAAGCAAAACAAACAGAAGTACCCAGGGAAATAGAAGTTCTCTGAGGTGACTTAGAATTCAGAATTAAATGCCATTTAATAGGGCAAGGCATATCAGGGAAGATGTAGGCCTCTTAGCAGAGAGTAAATGATTTTTTAAAAGATAAGTGGGCCCTTAGGAGAATAGAATAGATACCAGATATGATAGTTTATGACAATGCTTGTCTGGGTGTGGTATCACCTTTTCATCTCTTCTCCTGTGACTGGAGTCAACAATTTTCCCTGATTGGTAGAACTCCTGGTTGGGGAGGGAGATTTACGACAGTTGAGTTCCTTTTTAGAGGATGTCTTTATGCCAGAGAAAGCCTCTTCCTGCATTGGCTATTTTTCAAGTGCCTCCAGCTCAAAAGAGTCAGTATGCCAAAGTGCCCTCTTTTGAGGTGCCATATTCTGCTACCCTTTGGGATGCAGAGCAAAAAGGAATGGGGAATTGGCAGCACGCAAGAGCCTGGGCACACCATTTGCAGGCCCCTCTCCTAAGTGTTAGGGCTACCTGTCCTCCTACCCCTTGCAGTAAAGACCCACCCAGTCATCTGTTATTTGTGCCAGTCAAGCCAGGAACAGAAGCTTTGATGCCAATTGCAGTAGTTGAGAAATGGGTGAGCTGAAACCTCTAATTAGTTTTGCCCTGGGCTTAAGAAATCTTGGTGATTCTTGGGGAGCTGGACTGGCAGTGGTCACAGCAGAACACCTTAAATGTGGAAGGCATTTCTGCTCCCCACCCGATGGGCAAAGTTCTCCCACCTGGGGCAGGAGCCTTGAAGCACTTCCATCAGTGCCAGCTCTAGGCCCACATAGCAGCCGTTGGCTACCAGGAGCCCGGCTGGCATTCTTCTGGGCCTTCACAGAAGCTTATTCCTGATGCAACAGTACAGAACAAACCCACAGTGGAGAGGAATTTTTTACAATTACTTTCTCTTTAGTGAAAGAAACAGAATTTTTTTTTTTTTTTTTTTTTTTTTTTTTACAACTTAGCACTCTTACGCATGTGTTATATTATTTGGTAGAGACCAGAAAAGCTGAAACATCACCTTGGCATTCATTAGAATCCTTTCTCCGCAGCAGTTTGTTTGCTCTTCTGCTCTCTCCGGCGGGGAGAATGCGCTTCCTGTGCTCACCCCAGCCAGCTCCAGCTTCTGTCTTCTCCACTGGAAATAAAGTCCCACTGATATTTACACAGAGTCCATTAGATAAGCAGAGTGAGGATTCGAACCTGGGAAGAGTCTGACAATGTTCCTCTGCCAGGAATGTTCCCGCAGACAGGAGTTTGAATCTAGTTTATATAAGTAAACTAAATGTAATTTTTCTTAGAGGTGGAGAGGGTAGGGAGTTTATAGTTTTAAATTGTTGTGACCTAAAAATACACTGATACGAGAGGAAGTTTGCAGAGCAGGATTTAATCTCTTGCTTTCTAAAGAAAGCACTACAGACATGCAAAGGCTGGGTCCCCATTGTTAAGTCTCCTTTATGCGCTCCTTGGTCATTACTGTGGGTTGAAAGGCTGATTTACCTCAGGTGGCAGATGCCTCTATAGGCTACAGGGTGGAGGCTGGTCTGATTTAAGTCTGTGCAGAGGGCTTTGATGGGAAGAGATGGGGTGTGGAGAGGCCCAGGAAAGTACAGTTCACAGCCTCCTTCCTTCCCGCTCTCCACCTGCGTTATTCTGCGTGTCAGGTAGGGCATTAAGGGAGCTCCCAACTGAAGCACTTCACCTAAGAGAAGGTCCTGAAGTCAAATTGTCTGGGATCAGGTGGTCCCAGGCAATTTCCCTCCGCAATCCCCCTAAGGCGAACAGGAGAGATGGAATGTAGCCTGGTTTTAACTCTTTAACTTTTACCGCTGGTTGCTGTTCCAGATTGATTTCTTTAAATTCCCTTTGAAATTCGGCTTTCATTCTTCAGTATCCACCAGCAGGTTCTGCTGTCCAGCTTATCAGCCTCCGACAGTCCTGGGGCTGCTCCCCATCACAGCATCTTTATTTATGAGGGACAGTGGGCTCAACTTGGCTCAGCCATGCTTCCAAATGAAGCAGTTTCCTCACTCAGTGTCTCAGCCTCCAAATACAAAGAAGAGTCTTCCACGGCAGAGAAAATGATAAATCAATTCCTGCTAAAGTGCCTTTCTGATTCTTTTTATTACTGTTATTATGAGTCCTCTATAGTAAGGAATCAAGACAGTGAAAACATTTTTATAAAATGACACTTTATCTCTGTGATTAACTATATAATAAACCATAAAGGCTTTGCCATGGTGATCTCCTTCTTCTTACACCTTATTGCTTTGCTAATAAAAGCTTTTTTATGGTAACAGAGTAAAATTTTACTCTCCTGGCAGTTATGATAAATTGAGAAGATGTGTTTGGGGGAGGATGAGGGACACCTCTGAAACATGTGAGGTCACCGTGGTTTTTCGTGAGCTCTGTTTGCCTAGAACATGTTTGCTGTGTCTTAAATCTGGTGCCCTCTGGAGAGTGTAACCCAACCATTTAGAGAACATTTAGTGGCCAGTGAAAAGACCAGGAAAGAATTTTTTGTACCACTAAAGTATAGGATCACTGTTGAAATGCAAGAATGTCAAAACCTAGAATTTCAGCTGAATCAGAGTGGAGGATGGGGTGTGTGGGGGGGCAAATTCCAGAAATTCATTATCACCCCAATTTGCAAACAGAATCATCAACTACCTGTTTTGATTCTGAGCCAAATCTTGTATGTTTGGCGAATATTGTATTCACCAAATTCACAAAAAAAAAAAGCATATGTCTCAAATGATCAGATTCCACCAATGACAAAAATTATATAAATAGAAACATGACGTATATGAAGCACCATGATGTGCCCACTCAAGTTTCATTGTTAGGCCCTAGAAAAATGAATCTGTTTCTTCCCTTATGTCACCACTATTAAATAATTTTTGTTAAGCAGACCACGGTAGTGTAAGATCAGAAAAATGAACAGGAGTCTTGAAAAACTCCGTCGGAGTTTCCTGAAAACATGATACTAAGTGTTGACCTGAAGGACGACTCAAGGTAAATGAGCTGAAGAGAGGCGAGCCTGGGGCTGCTGGTCTTCCGGCAACGGGGAGGGCATGTGCCAGGGCCTCACCTTGAGGCAGGAACAGGTTCATCCCTACTGGGATGCCGTGGACTTAAACAAGATCATTGCAGTGAGGCGCGGTGCTCACCCTCATGTGTCTGGCTGGCAGTGATCACCCGGGATGTGCTGGGTGTGATCACTTCTCATTTTCAGGCGACAGAGGACTGAGTCACTGTCGGGTAAGTCAGTTAATCAGTCTTTTTGCGCCACTAGCCTCTGTGGCTATCACCTGCGGCCTTGATGGTGTAAAAGCAGAAGGCACGTGGGTGTGGAGCATACCTGTCTGGCATGGACACCTGGGGCACCATGTGTGGGGGCATGAGTAAGTGTGCACACCTGAGCCTAGAGTCAGGGCTGTAAGGGCGGCATCACTCAAAGAGGATGGCGACAGCTTGGCCTGCTACTCCCGTGATTGAGACCGGCTCCTCGCCGCGTGACAGCTTGCAGAGGGCAAGCTAGCCTTTGCTACTTCAGCCTCTGTATCTTCGACAAACCTGCTGCCTCAAAAGCAAAATTCTAAGGAAACCCTCACGTATACCTTATTGATATTCTGGAAGGAGGTTCGGGGGCGCTGCGTCAGGCTGGCACCTGATCTTGGTTTGCATTCAGGTCATCCATTCAGAGCCGGGTCCTGGCTCAGCAAAGATTTCTTGGCTGCCTTTCTGCTCATGAGCTCAGAAAGCAGCACCTGAACTGCTAAGACGCTTGAGGACAATCTTCTGTGGAAATACCCAGAGGAATGGAAGCATGGTTTGATGCCAACTTCACAGTCTTTTTCATATCCTCCAGTGGGCATTAAGCAGATTAACACTTATTGAGTGTAACCTTCCTCCCTCCTGTTGCTAGCCCAAAAGGCCTAAACTAATAACCACCGTGCGAAGATTTAGCTTTGTTGAATATGTGTTAGACTTGGGGATATGTGTTATACCCCAACCGTCCATCTTGTCAAGTCTCAGAGCATGAAATTTTGTTAACAAATTAAATCAACAAGACATTTTACCTTGCTCACGTAGCTGGTAATGAAATGAACAACCCCCCCCCCCCTTATACTGTTCTCCCCACAGAACATATACACACAGGCAGTATGGTTCCCAGCTCCCAAGGCGTTTCGCTCCACTCCAGATGAGGGGCTGAAAGACTGCATGTGGCTCTCCTAGCACTCCCCTGAAGTCTGCTCCTCTCTCACTCACGGGGAGTCTGAAGATTTCAGGTCAAGTACATGCATTTCTCTTAGGGGGGCACCGTGCATACTGTCAAAACCTGGCAGCCCTCTGCACAGGCTTCTGGTTCATTGAGGATGGGGAAATCCTGACTTCTTTTTCTTTTTTTTTTTTTTCGCGTTTATTATTTTCTTTCCTCTCCATCTGTTTTTCACTGTTTCCCCAGTGAATTTGACACATCCCCTCACCTTCTTCCAGCTCCCAAAAGGAATGTAGGCTCCACAAGGGTGACAGGAATCTTTTTTCTTAAATCTGTAGCTATTTTCCCAACCCTGAATTCTTGCCTGACATATGGCAGGTACTCAGCAAATGATTGTCCAGTGAATGAATGATTTGTCAATCTCTCCATTTCTAGTTCTCTCTAACGCATATGCCTTTGCAGCCCTGTCCCAAACCTGTGCAACCTTGCTTCACTCATTTGAGGAAAAGAATGGAACACAGGTTACCTGCAAGTTTCACTTGACCTATAGTCCTGAAGCCAGCTGACATCTCCCAATCCTTCAGCGCCAAATATGTTGTTCGGGACGACTGTTCCATGTGGCGTGGAAGTTCCAAAGCCATCTCCAAGATTTGTAACAGTTCTGGGGGAGAAGGGGGCGCTTAACAACCTCCCACTTGCTCTGCCTTCAGACTGCTGCCTCTTCCCATCTGTTAAGCTTCTCATTGACCCAAATGAGAAACCCAGCAGCTTGCCCAGTGCCAGGTGTGTGCACCCAGCACATGCAGACCATTCACACCAGGCACAGGGAAGAGCTGGGTGTTGTGAGGAGGGCTGACATCACATACTTCACAGTAGGTAACTTGCTATAGCATCCTGGTTCCTGGAAGTTGTTTTGCCCACCCTGCTACTGGTAATTTTTTCTACCTTTTCACCCTCTACTGCTTCTAGCTTTCTTGCTGGTTCCTCTTTCTTTCTTCTCCATTCTTTTTAATTAAAAAACATTTTCTCAGGCAAAGTCACTTAACTGTATATTTGTAACGTAGGCTCCTGGCTCCAAATCTCCAGGTTCTCATCTTAACCCCCTAACAGTTTATCCATTAGCCTTTTTTTCCTAAACTAACATGGAGCTGACCTCCCTAAGAAGGTTGTTAAAAACAAACATTGTTTGATGTCTACTGCGGCTCCATTTGTAAATTTAATGGAGAAGCTAAATATATCTCCTAATCACAGGAGCACCAAGCCTATTGACTCAACTCAGGATTTCATACAGTGAACAAATACACGCTGGGTTTCTGCGTAGGTGGTCTCTGAAAAGAAACACAAAACACTGGTAACCTCCAGAGAGGGGAATTGAGATGGAATAGAAACTTCCTTCTAGAACATGGTACACCTTCCCGTACTTAAAACGCATTGACATCATACAGTGTACTGTCAATACAAGGTACAGATATGCTGGTCACACCAAAGTGAGCATATCTACTGACATTAAGCCATATGCGTCATGGGGATATCTGCACGTAACAGATTAGGCTTGGATCCCAGTTAACAGAGAAATTGCCAGTCACCACTCATGTTAGTTCATTCCATTAGGATTTCCTGTTTGGAAAGAGTTGAGCTCCTCAGCCCACAGCCCTTACTCTCCAAATGTCTAGGTCTGGTTGGAGAGCCCCAAGCTACTATAGATATAACCCAGGAATCACTTCTTACTTTGGAAAATACTTTAAAATATTAACTCTTAAATGGAAATAAATTTTCAACACACTTTAACTTTTAAAAGAGCATCCAGTGGAAAAGGAAGCATGTAAATGAAATAATCTGAGTAATAATAAAGTGATAACTACAGTGTATTGAAATGCATTAAGTATGAGCTCATAAATTATACAAACAAAAATTTTTCAATTGATTTAAGGAAACAACTATTTTGAAAACTGAGAATCATCTATCCTGCCTTTCCTATAAAAACAGTATTTCATGATAACTAAATAGTTGATAAGGAAGGTTTTTGTTATAGAATTACAGTAAGTAAATGAAAAAAGGATAGAATCTAAATATCCCCTTTTTGCAAACCCTGTTGATCTAGGCAGAGATCATCAATGACTATTAATGTGTGTGTGTGTGTGTGTGTGTGTGTGTGTGAGAGAGAGAGAGAGAGAGAGACAGAGAGAGAGAGAGAGAGAGAGAGAGAGAGAAGCCCCTTGTACTTCCTATAAGCTTCTTATTAGATGGAGAAATTTGAATACATTGAGGTTTGATTTTTTTTCAAGAAGAATATTTGTGTGCTATATCATTATGTGTCTGCTAATGGAAGTATGTAACAAAGTATTGTTCCTGAGATAAAAACATCTTAACCTAATCAAATGTCTATATCTAATAAGAAATGTATAGGAAACACAAAACTGGTTAAATAATACCATGGAAATACAATCAGCAAAACTCAAACCTTGGAAAACCCTACAGGACAAACAAATTACTTTCTTGAGTAATCAATTATAAAGGGCAAAAGAGAAAGAGAAATGGGAGGTAGTCTTAAATTTAAGTATATATAAAATATTTTAAAATTTTAAATAAAATATAATTTAAAACAAACTCAAGAGATAACCAATTAGTTGTAATGAACAGGCCTTATTTAGATCCTGGTTCAAGCAGGGTTAAAATGTTTGGGACAATAAGAGAAATTTGAATAGTGAGTAAATATCTGATAACATTAAGTTTTTAATGTGCTTATATATTATAGTAATGTGGTTATATTACCTCAAATTTCTTCATTTTTAGAGAGATGTATTGAAATAATTATGGTTAAAATGACTCTTTTAAAAATCTGATAACTATATATACATAAAAGTCTATGACAGATATATATGGAATTTGTGATGATGTGTGCTTCTAAGGAAGCTAGGACTAGGGTTTGATATGGAAGAGAAACACACTTTTGGACACATAATTATTTTATGCAGGTCGTACCTTTTCAAAGGACTAACCAAAAAATAAAGAAAGAAAACAGTAAAAAGGTTAATTTGAACCCAGAAATGCTTACTGGGAAAATGAGATGGTGTAGGCTTCTGTGATAGAGCACGTGGATGGATTGACCCAGGCCACATCACAGTAGTTCCCAAGACTATCTGCATCAGAAATGGGCCCACCTGCCTCCCTCCCAGCCAGGATCCAAGGCAGTGAAGAACTACAGGCCTGGGTACCAGCTGTTCAGATACTTCTAACATTGCTTTTGGATCTTTGGAATTTATAGGGCAAAAAAACTCCCAAATTTAAACTCCCAAATTTAAACAATTTTGAAAGTCTGAAAAGAGGTTTTTGTTTGTTTTTTTTTTTAAATTTGCTGACAGTGATTGAATCTGCAGATGTCACTGTGTAATGCTTGGGAGCATCCTTCCATGTTGCCTCAGTTCCGGAAAGGCAAAGTGTGCTACTAGCAGTGCAACATAGAAATATTTATGGTGATTTTTTATTTTGTTCAATGAAAATAGTATTTTTCCCCTTACTTCCAGTGCTTATTAGAAGTGTATCTTTGAGTAAGCATTTTTTGTTTTGTTATTTTTCCCCCCAGCATCATTGACAAAGAAGTTTCATTAATGGCAGAAATGGATAAAGTTAAAGAAGAAGCCAGTAAGTACACCGTGGTTGTTTGATTAGAACCTCCCAGTCAGGAGCAGTTGCAGGTGAGACTGGTCAGTGATGTAGATTTTGAGTGGGATCCTAATTCACAGAAGTTCTGGCTGCTGTGTTCTGGAACCTTTGGCAAGTCACTTATCTCCAGGAAACCTTAGTCACCTCCTGTGTCACCCAGTGGGAGTAGTATCATCCACTGAGTGTGGACAGAATAGGCACTCAGCAAATAAAAGGTGTCAGCTAAGTAATTTAGAATCCAGGAAAACTTTCTTGCATATCAAGGACTACTTACAGTTAATTAGATTTAAAACGATATTGAATTTAGTATTACATTTTAAAACGTAATTTATAAACTTCCCAGCTTACAGATGCTGCTCTACTCTTTATATAATCACATTTACTTGTTTCTCCTTAGGTTCAATTAATCAAGTTTAACAAATTAAATGCCCTAAAAAAATCAGTCCCATTTGAAATTTACTTTATTTCCCTTTTACATTTTTAATTATATTTATGAATTTAATATATCTGATCCTTTTCTAAGTATTTCAGACACCCAAAAAGGCAAACTGTCAGAGCTAACAGGCAAAGTATTTAATCTGTTTGAGCAACTCTTACAAGATTAATCTAACTTTGAGATATGCTAAATGAAGTTTTCTTAAAACACTTCAACTGTGTTTGCAAACTTAGTCAAATTTGCTGACAACTGTCAACTCTAACACCTCAGAAGAGTCAACTGCATGTTTTAAACTGAAATCACAAGTGAGATTGCTTAATGTACCAAATACTCTATTTAATTAATGAAGACACTCAAATTATTTTGATCATTGCAAAACATTTCCTAAATTTAACATAAAATATTAATACTCTGGGTTTGAGTTATTGTATTATCTTCATATTTGTTTTGAAGCCTCTCACCTGTTGTGAAGTTACTCAACAGCTAATTTAGACTGAGGTTTGTGGACTGGGAGATTATTCGCAGTCAGATTCAACATCAGCCAACACGCTGACCCCCTCTTATAGTTGAATCCAGTCTGCTATGTTAATGGGAACCCAAAAGCCAGATTTTCCAGCTAGGATTTAGTTTTATAGTCCTTATCTCTAGGACATTTTAAATGCTTCATCTTTTCCCAAATTTTATCTCATGGATTGGGCAAATGGGAGTCTGCACCCCAGCATGGTTTGGTTACATTCCTTGCCTTTTGGCCTTGCTTTTTTACCACAGGGAAGGATCAGACCTGATGCCTTATTCTTTTCATATTTTTCTGCCAGGTCCTTGGCCTTAATTCAATAGTCATTTTGTGGAAAACATAATTACTTTCATTAGACAATTTATCAAAATAATTTGAATAGAATAAAACTAATATACAGCAAGTTTTAATCAATGAAACTAAATGCGATCCAGGATTAAGCTGTGGACTATTTAGATAGTTACACAATTCCTTTGATTGTGAAATTATTTTATTCTTATGAAACTTGCTGACTTCTTCAGTCCAATTATATTACCACATGATTTGGGATTTTTTCCCAGGTATAGCTTATTTTTAAAGTTTCATGGCCACTTCCTAAAAATGGTAATAGTCCACACAGACACAAATATTTGTCTAGCCCTAGAGTAGAGCTACTAGTTAGTCACTTGGTAAGAGGGTAACAAAGCCCTCAGATTTCATGTGCTCATTCTTAGAGATGTACTAAATGAAATTTTCTTAAAACATTCCAATTCTGTTTTTAGTACATCTCCTTCTTCCTTCTTGGGACAATACTGTTAGGTGCCAAGACCTTGGAATTAGGAGCATCTCTGGAGAGCATCCCCATTTTTAAAACTTAATCAATAGATATTTACTACATGTTTCATTATGTGCTAAGCACTGTTAGAGACTAGAAAAAAAAGACCTGCACTCATGGAGCTTTTCGCTTAGCTGAACCTGCTAGCTGGTTGACAGGGATCACCTAACTTCAGTGATTGATACTGTAGGTCCTGATTTTAGAACTACCAGAGCCCAGGGGGAGCCGCTTCTCAGGCCTTGCAGGCAAGACAAACTGAGTCCAAATCCAAGTTCCACCCATGGACTGGAGTGTGACCTTGAACAATTTTGTTAACTTCTCAGTCTGAGGTTCCTTTTCAGGGAAGGGGAAATGAGAAAAGTACCACTTCATAGTTACTATAAAGAGAAAAGGAGAAAGTACATGTCAGGTACTTACCTGATATGATCTGTGTACAAAAAGGGAAAAGCTTTTGTTAGTAAAGATATTAATCCGTCCCCTCAAATCATAGTCAGAAAATGGAGGTGCGGGGGAAGAGGAGGAGTACACAGCAGCTCTCAGATAACATGTGTTGACTGAACTAAAACTCTCAATAACAAAGGATTTATTAGATAATCAAAGTGAGGAGTTGAACCTAGGAAGCAGCCTCACTTTACTCTGTGAGAATGGTTCCAGCAGTCACAGGTTTGAGTTATATATAGATAGGAACAGTGAGTCATTGATGTAAGAGTAATTATTTTACTTGGTGGGAGGGAGCTCCTGGTTTTCTCTAGACTTTCAATTTCCTAAGTTATCTTGACCTAAAGATAAGGTGTTATCTATGTGCAGAGGAGGGCAAATGCTGGAGTTTTTGAAGAATGCACTGTGGGGACACAAGCATGGGCTCCCTTTGTTTGCATCTTCCTTATCTGGCTCTGTCATCATTAGTGGGGGTTGAAATGTTGGTTTACCCACAGGCAGCAAATTCTTGCTTAGGTTACTCCACATAATAGAGTGAACCTATTCTGACTTCATGTCTATACAGGTGACTTTGCCTGGGAGGTGAGAGGCTCCAGAATACTTACAATATGTAAATCTTCATACATGTACAATCCATGCCTCTGACAGCCGTGTCTTCCCCACAGATAGGAAGAAATGCTGGATTTCTCCCCACAAAGAACTGTCCTTACAACTTCCATCTTGAACTTATCTATGATCTCGAGTATTTCCATTTTCTGCACATGGTATAAACCATATTCCCTCAATTATAACATATAACATAAATTATAATGTAAAAGATATCCCTCGTGGCACCTAACACAATGCTGAAAAGACTGTAGGTACTTTGTAGTATTTGTTAAACAAGTTATTATAATTAACTCAGTGTCTATAGGCTATGGTGAACATAATGTAATTGCATTTGGAGAAATATGTTCTAGATGAAGTTACCTCACTTTGTTAATAATATTTTGTAGTTAATTTCACATAATGATTTCATTTAATTTCACAACAACCCTACAAAGTGTGTAGGATGATTACATTTTGCAGATGAAGAGACCAGGGTGTTGTAGTGCTATGGTCCCAAACTTTGTTATCAGATCCAGGGAATTAAGGACCTAGATCCATTCCTGGGCAACCCCAGGGGAAACTGGGTTTTCCTCCTCACCCAAACACTTAAGAACTTGGGACAAAAACTGACATGCAGAGAGAAATTGAAAAAGGCTTATTTACAAGGGGCATGAAAAAGGGGAAAGAGAGAAATTGGCCAACATGTCCTACCAGCAACACAGTCTGAGCTGAGATACCAGATTGCAAGTTAAAGCCAGAAAAGCAAGAGTGCAGAGATCACACATGTTTGGTTTTAAGCCCAGTGTGACCCTTACTTCTGCCCCTCATTCCCAGTGGCCCCCTGTTAAGGAAGCCAGGTCCACGGCAAGTTGGAAGTTGTGATCACCTGAGAGCTCGAGGTGATGGCGTCCCTTCAGGACACCATTCACTGGCTTGGGGTTTGGGCCTTTCTGTTCCTCCAATAGACAGCATGTTTTGGGGGTGTCAAATTTACTAGAGATATGGAAAGAAATCACTACTCTGTGTTAGCAGAAACACAGGTATGTGATGAAATAAAATACAGAATTTGCACGAATTTTTAAGGAATAAAAAGGATTTCTAAGAATTTTTGTGCTTGAAGAATTACTTCTGCCCTAACTCCCACCTCCTCTCCCAAAATTTTGAGTATATTCTCTGTTCAGTATTGAGAAGCTTTAAAATTTTCCATGGTTAAAGTCATATGCGCAAGTTTCTGATGTGTTCCAAAAACTTGAAGGAATTTATAAATCCTTTTGAGAAAATGGATTTCAGCATACCAAATACTGTTTTTTAAAAGTACATAAATAACATTAATCAAATCCTGAATGTAGTGAAAATCTGAAGCTCTACAGAGCTGTTTCCCTCCACAGATTTCCAAAAGGATGGTGCTTTCAAAACATATTTATTATTCTATTTTAAATTATAGGATCAATGAATCTTAGGATCTAATCTGCTTTTTATTATGTGATTGATGTTTTGAGGTGAAACCGTTGGCTTCCCCCAAAGAATATTGACTTTAGACCTCAAGTTTTAGGACTTTTTCATAATGAAAGGCTTTGAAATGTTAATGAGACTATATGTAAGACTCATCCCAACACTTGCTGATGCAAAGTATTCATTTCCATGCATATTTGCATGAGTGTAAACTCAGAACTTATTGGTGATCTTGCACCTGCATTCCTATTTTAGGGGCCATTTATATCTATTTCTAAAAAAAACTTTCATTTAGTGTGAATGCCCAAGTTCTACTTAATCAAAAAGAACAATTACCCCTAATTGTCACCAGTCCCCTGAGTGATCCTTGAAGAAAAGTCCGATCTGTTTAATTGTGTAGTCACTCAGGGTCTGCAGAGCCCTTTACTAGCTGCTTCTCAAGTATGGGCCTTCAGAATTCCTTTTTCATCTTTGCAAGAGGAAAGTACCCCATTTCATTTTCCAGCTTGAGAATTGTTTTCTCATGCTCCAGATATTAGTCCCACCCATAGGCTGAATTATAACAGCAACAAACAAATGTGTGAGCGAAGGCTCCGAGCCATTCATAAGTGGGCCCTGCAGAAACAGAACCTCCATCCTTCTTTGCAATTCTCTTAAATAATGGAATGATTCATACATCGACTCCTACATTCTTCAAACATATTGAGCACCCACTGTGTCCAGGCCCTTGGCGTGGTGAATATAGAGATCTATTTGCAGGCAGGTAACATTAGTGATTGGATCAGGGTAGGAGGGCTATGGAACGCTGAGCACCGTGCTCCATCTGGAAGGACAATTACTACTCAGCTCTAACCAGTTATTGCCTGGTGGGAATGCTGGCCAAGTGCAACCAGAAATTCCAATATTTTAAGAGAAATCTAGCTTTCAAATGAAATCTCCTAATTTTCAACTGGGATAACTCATATGTGAACCAAACAAGCATATGTGCTCTATGGCCATAAGTGGTTAAACCCCACCTTGTTATGATTGCTGGGCTATCTGGGTAACCTGGGACATAATTCAATAATACAGTGTCTGTGTTCAGATGAAAATTCCATTCATTCCCATCTGAGAGGTGAAAGACCACCAGGCACAGATCAACCTCTGTCCAGCTACAGGGTATTGCAAATGGGAGGCAAAAGATGTCCTGGTAAATAATCAAAGCATAATTAGAGTAGTTGAGCAGATGAGTCAGCTTTCTGAGTTACAAATTAGTTATTTTATTGACATCTCAATATCGGTCTTAGCATAAAAAGATGTTTCTCAGTCTGAAGAGTTGATTAATGTTTTGCAGGAAATCTTAATTCTTGATCAATTGTGAGCTGCTTTTTAGGATTTTGAAGTGACTAGATTTCGACAATATATAAATTAAGAACTCTTATAATCGTAAACCATATTGCTTGACTCTGTGTGTAGGAAATGAATCTGGTCTAATGAAGAACTGACTCTTGTTCAGCGAAGAATAGAATGCGAATTTGATATGCACATTGTTCTAGTTAGGTGGACTTCCCCTGTCTTTTAACTCAAAATGCTTGGTCAAAAGAAATAAAGGTAATTCATATATGATTTGAATTATAGAACTACAAGTCTTCCTTTTAGAAGATCAAACTTCATATTTCAGTCTCCCCTTATGTGTTTGTATTCACTGCTTCTGAGCTCTATGATTTGGGGAAAAGCACACAGACTCACAAAAGTTATCCCGTGAACTACTACATCTACTTGAGACTTTAGTTCATCTGACAGATGTGTGAAATGTGGCGCCAGAGGATTCCCTGATGTCTTCTCTGCATGTGCAGATGCTGAAGATACACATGATCCAGTGCAAGCTGGCTTTGACTCACCCTTGAAATTTTTCCACTGGGGACACTTATAAAAAAAGACAAGACATTCTGGCCTGGAAGTTCTCTGTGGTTGCAAAATGGAAACGTATCTGCGCAGTATCTAAAGCAGAGGCATTTTTAGCTCACAAAAAGCTAATAAAGTAAAACTTTTATGTCATATCCCCACAGCTAGTCGCCCTAAATGAGTATATGTTAAAGTTCAGAAGATCTGATGCTGTTAGAATTTAAAAGTACAGCACGTACAGAAGAATGGTTTTTGCTCAGTGGACTCCCGGTCATTCAGATAGGACTTTAGCATCTGTTCTGAGGAGACAGTTGTTCTGAGTAATGCACAGATTCAAAAGTCCAAATTAAGTAAGTGAGATCAGTTGCAGTGAGGTAAATGAAGAAGATTGTGGGTGTGGAGTGAATCAGAAAGGACTGTGTTTGGTTTGGGGATTGGTAGAAAAGGACATAAGGAAAAGAGTGGTCGGAATGGGCCACCCACAAAGGCATCCTCCCCTTAGCAACCAACTCTGAAAACATAGTCCAACAGCGCAGTCAGTGGAGAGGAGTACCAATTCCAGGAAGTTAGGCCATGTTTAAATCTCTGAACCTAACATAGTATTCCTTCTTATTTGGCAGTGGAAATCCTGACTGCTCGTCAGAAGAAAGCAGAAGAACTAAAGAGACTTACTGATCTAGCCAGTCAAATGGCAGAGATGCAGCTGGCCGAACTCAGGGCAGAAATTAAGGTCAGTTCCAAAATATCCCAGCCCGAACCCTGAACAAGAGAGCTGACCCTCATTGTGTTTGTTTTACATGCACAGAGTGCTTCTCTCTGAGCATCTACCATCATACAGCCAGCTCTCTTTCACAAGGTTGAAATAGAGGATACAAAAGGGTGAAGAACCACCTAATCACTGTATTTAAGTACAGTGTGGTTGAAGGGGTTATGTTATTACAGAGGAGAGGTACAAGCTATTTTCTTAGTCAGTGGAGACTGACCTAAATAAAATGTATTCAACCATGGATTATAACTGGGGTGAGGGATATTATTTTCGCTCTCTATAATTTATGCTCATGTATATAAACATACATAAATATGAACATACATTAAATGAGGCTTCTGAAGAATGCCAAATATATGGAGACTTCTTTCCTATATCCTTTTCTAGCTTATTGCCCTTTGATTAAGAATCCCATCTTCAGGGGCCTCCCTGGTGGCCTAGGGGCTAAGTCTCAGTGCTCTTACTGCTAGAAACTGAGTTTGATCCCCAGCCAGGGAGCTGACCCACATGGCACAGCAGACCTCTCCTATCTCACCCACTACCGTATTTCAGTAGATCCACCTTTTCTGCTCCCCACTCTGTCTCTGGTAAATCCTCTCATCCCCCACACCTCTGGCCTACACCCCAGTTCTTCTATGCAAAAATAAAATAAAATAAAAAGAATCCCATCTACAAATGTATTTAAATGTATTTCTGCAAGCAACAGAAATTGACCCTAGCTAACATCAAGAACAAGTAGATCTTAAGAGAGAGAGAGAACAAGCAGAAATTGAAAGAGTATGAGTATAGTTCTTCAAAGCAGAATGTGATCTAAAGAATTTGGCCACAGTTAGGCAGAAACCCAGGCAGCCAGCTGGGTAATGTAGATAGAGGAATTTACTGGAAATTCTTCAGGGCACCGTCAGTGAATGACCTCCAGACATCATCTGCCTTTGTGCCACCCTACTTGAGTGTCATTCCAATGAGAGTGATTCGTATCAGCCTCCACGTAGGTCATATCCATTTGGCCAAGTGGAGTCTTGATTCACAGACCCACCAAGGCTGTAGATCTTCAAAACTGCATTGGCGGAGTTGCCAGAAAGGCAAAAAAAAAAAAAAAAAAAAATGTTTACAACAAAATAGGACATTAACAACTTATGAATTTCCCCTTGTTCTCCCATTTTTCTTATGCATGTACATGTACTCTTGTTACTGACCCACTTCTAGGGAACTGGAGCATTTTCAAGACACAGTTGCTGCTAACTTTATAAGCAACATTGTCTGCTTATCTGGGCATAAAGCTGGTCGGGTGTGACAGAACCTGGCAAGTGACTTTTCAGTCTTCCCCCATCCCAGTTAAGAATGAAAGGAGCCCATTGGGAATGAGGGTTTCCATGCGTCCTGAAATCTTCTTACCTTTTCTTTGTTGCCTCCCACCTAGTTAATCGCAATACTTCCTTACTAGAGTTTCTTCTTCCACTCTCTCCCTCCAGCCTGATCATCCATTCTAAGACCAGAGTTAAACCCCCAGAGTAGATCTGGTCTTCTCCAGTATGATCTACCCTTACCCTCAGAATAAAATCCTCAACTGGACTCCAGTAAATATATATTGAGGTTACCACCTCCCACCTGTTAAAACATCAAGTGAGGAATATGATGGTGCCAGCTTTTTGGCCTGTTGAAATCTACTCATCCTCCAAGTTTTGTTTCTGCCTATCAAAATTCCACTCATCATAAAATGGTTAACAGCGTAGGCTTTGGAATGACACAGTCCATCTCCTGCGACCTTGCGACCTTGGATAAATTACATATTTTCCCAGATACTTAGAACCTCAATTCTTCCTCTGTAAGACAGAGATAATAATAGTACTGACTTCATAATAATGTGATGAGATGAAAACGAGATTATCTGTGAAGATTTTGACCCTTTTCTGGTAGGTGTCTAATACTTTTCTTTTAATGTTCCAACTCAAATACTTCCTCTTTCATAACCCTTTCCCCATTCTCCTCAGTAGGAAATGGTTTCTTCCCCTTTGATATTTCTAAAACATCTACCACATTTTACCTTACATTGTATTTAGTGGTAACCATTTTGTAGGCCACATGGTAAACTCCCTGGTAAACTCAAGGAGTGACTGCGTCATAGTTATTTCTGTATTTCTCACTCTGTCATCTACACAATGATCTTAATTTTAAATGAATTGAAAAATCATTCCCAATTCCCTTAACAACACTTGAAATTCCATTATCCAAGATAATGTTTTCTAGATACAAAAGACTTTTTGGTCTCCCTGGTTCCCTTTTAAAATGTAGATGGGTGTCTAGGAAGGATGACATGTTTTCTTTTAAGGGTTAATATCTTAGCAGGTCATTGACCAAATTAGGAAGATCCTAACTAGCAACCCAGAAAATTGCAGCAGGGTGTGAAGTGTTAGAAGGAGGGCAAGGGGTGCCAAGAGGTGAAAGAGAAGTCCAGACACACATTTGGCCTGTAGCACAGTTTTGTTCGTACCCAAGAAAGACAGGTCCCACCAATATCCCAGGACAGCCAGGCCAAGTCAAACCTGATCTAAGGGAACCTCCCTGTAACAACAGCCTGATCCCTCCCCATCCCCCTTCCCTGCCCCCACTCCCCATTAGCACTGTCACTGGTAGCTGAGCACACAGTGAATGAATCTGCAGCGCCTCGGCCATTTCTGTAATTGTGGGGCTCCTGTTTTACTTCTCTTTCCTCCAGCACTTTGTCAGCGAGCGTAAATATGATGAAGAGCTTGGGAAAGCTGCCCGATTCTCCTGTGACATTGAACAGCTAAAGGCCCAAATCATGCTCTGCGGAGAAAGTGAGTTTTGCATACTTGCTAAATAATTCTGTGTGAGTAAGCTTGGTGCTATTTGGAATGGATATTGGAAATGTCAGATGTGCAGTCTCCCACGGGGGCTAAAGTGAGGTCTAAAGAGATTTAATGATCTAAGGTCATGACACAAGTCACTTGAAATGTCAAGATTTGAACTTAGAGTCTCCAAATGCCACTGCCCATCAGTAAATCCCCAGGATTTATTAAACGAAACAGAACAGATTAATAAGCATATACCTTTTGCAAACTTTTCTTAAGCACTGCCACATAAACCACTGTCTGCTTTCAAACATCCTGGAAATACTGAGACCTGTGACTGAGAGTGAGTCTTCCTAATAAGTCAGGAAACAATGGGCCATTGTGGTGGAGGGCCCAGCTGTGGGGTGTGCTCTGCAGCGCCCCTGCCTTCTTGGTTCTCTGCACTGAGTGAAGCCTGCAGATAATGAAAGATTCCACTTCAGCCCTTGGCTTCAGTGTGGTTCCCTATTAAGCCTTAATTAGAACAGCTAATGGGCAACAAAATTGGCTGATACATCTCCCCTCCTCCAGCCCGCCCATCAGGGGAGATGGGAATGCGCTAACTAAGGTGGTTTTAAAGATGACCACAGGGAGGGAAGGACAAGTGAGGATCATGGAGTATCCACAACTGAAAAACTGTGAGTTTTCTTTTTAGGATTTTTTTTTTTTTTTTTTTTGCATACAAGCTGGGGTACAGGCTAGAGGCGTGGGGCGGTGAAAGGGTTCACCAGAGACAGAGTGGGGAGCAGAACAGGCAGATAGATGGAAATACACAAATACACTGCTGAGGGGAGCAGTGGGAGAGACAGGAGAGGTTCGCAACACCATGTGGGAATCTCCCCAGCCGGGCATCGAACTCGCGTCACCGCTGCTGACAGCTCCACAGCTCAGCGCTGAACCACAGCATCACCAGGGAGACCCTGTACAAATTTATAAACAAGTTTCTTCACGGGGAATATTCAGGACATC
>PVIJ01007849.1:0-79190 GCA_004024925.1 Scalopus aquaticus | reverse complement strand
AAAAAAAAAAAAAAAAAGGAAAAAAAAATAAAAAAAATAAAAATTAACCCTATTAATAAAAAAAAAAAAAGAACAAAAGCATAGTGAACAGCTATTGAAAGTCTTAAAGAGTTTCCACTTTACCTGTGTATGAAATTTTTCTATATATGATCAAGTTTCCCTTAATAGTTGCAGATTTTTACTGGTATTGTGAAATCCTGAAAGTTCCAAGGCAACTATATTAAAACACTTCTGTTTATGACAGACTTTATGTAATTCGAAACTGTGAGGTGGTTCCACATGAGCTAGTCATGATTGTGCTTATATTAAATAGTCTATCATCTTCCAGTAAGACGCAATACTAGTGGCTAAAGAGTGTACTTTAAAAAAAAATTACACATAAACTAATAATTCTATCGTAAAGTAGAGCCCAAATCAGATAAAATCTGAGTATCTGTTTTCTTAGGTAAAACAGCTGGCCTGCTGGGATTTTTCTAGTTGTAGCCTACAAAAGTTCTGTATTTCAAGAAATATCTCAGTCCTGGGAAAATCAGGACATTTGGTCACTGTATCTGGGGGTTGAGGAAGCTGTGCAAAGTCAATCTAGAAAGGAGGGCTGAGGCTGGCTATGTAACCAGCTAGGACCAGCAGGCAGGAAATACCCTCTGGGTGCGGCCAGCAAGAGTGAGTGTGGGGTGACGTGGCAAAACAATAGGGTGCAACCTGATTACGGAGGCCTTTACAATCAGGGAGAGGTACAGCACGATCTAGCAAGGTCCAGGAGGGAGAGGCAGCACCTGTGACATTTTCAGACTCTGCACATCTCACCTCTACCCCCATGATTAATTCATACTAGATAACTGTTTACAAAGTTCCTTCATTTGCTTCTGCTTTTCAACCTCACAGCGATTCTATAGCAGCCCAGGGCAAGAGCCCTCTCCACTAAATGTATTTCCCCAAGATGAAAGCAGGAATTCTACCTCTCCAGGTATAGTGACCCCCTCAGCTGTGGGTGACAGACAACCTTGATGCTAGATGGGCGACTGCTGCACTTCTCTGCAACCTGAAATTATTTTAAGCACATTTTTAGAAGCTAGTCATCTATTAGCTTCCTCCAAACCCCTTGTGCCCCTCACCCATTTATACATTTTTAGCCTTTCAAATGGGAGAAGTAAAGACCCAAAACAATTCAGTTTAAGCAGCATTTTGAGAGCAAGAAAATCTGTAAAATTTCCCCTATATTCTCCTGATTCCATTTAGCATAAATGGCTGCCAGAGTTCTTTTGATTCTAAGATTTCTTCCATACTAACTTTCATCAACTAACTTAGGAAAAAGAAATAAAATTGAAACACACTACACTTACCCTCCTATAATTGGAATCAGTGTTCATTTGTTAGAAAACAGAAATCAATATAGGATTGCATTTAATCTGTCTTGGTGCAGTGTAAGAATTAAAGCAGAAAACAATCGTATTTCTGTAAAAACAATTATTTCTTCTACCCTTCAGCTCATTGCTATAGCACAGCACAAATACAGGTGCCACTAAGTCTGAACACTCACTTTCAGTGGCTCAGTACTTGCTGAACAGTTAAAACAAATTTTCTTGTATTTATTGCTCAGTGCTTGGCAGCTCGAAGTGCTCTGTGTCAACTGCATCATCGTCATCACCGTCACCATCACTGTTAATGCACAATTTAGCCTTTGCTGCTACCCAAAACCCACAAACACAATGATTGCTTTCCCTACACTCCACTGTCCATGAGAACCACTGAAATATATTTTAGGTTGATAGTGCTGAAGATTAAGTGCTAAAGAGAAAAAAACCCAACAAAGAGCAAGGGGATAAGAAGTGCAGGTGATACCTGTATGTGAAATTTTAGAAAGTTGCTAGGAAAAGTCTCTTTGAGAAGGTGACATTAGGAGAAGACCGATAGTGAAGAACTACAACAAACATTTCAGGCAAAGGAAATTATAAATGCAAAGGTTCTGAGGCAGGTTGTGACCAGCCTGTCCGAGGAGCAGTGAGGAGCTCAGCAGGACTAGAGAGGGGTGTGACACGCGCAGTCGCAGAGGAGGCCAGATCACTGAGCCCAGGCAGGTGACAGGACCCTTTGGTTTGCATTGAGTGACCAAGGTCTGGAGGGACCTGAGCAGAGGGATAACATGACCTTATATAGGGGCAAGGGAACAAATAGTACAACTAACCAATATGCCACTAGCCTATAAATTATAACTGAATAAGATAAAAAAAAAAAGAAATTAAAAATAGTGCCTGTCACTTCTGCCTTCTGGTTCTGGTCACTTTGACTACACAGAGATCAGATTTCCCAAGTGTCAGGGTTGGTAACAACTGCCGTGCATATAGGTGCAGCAGGGAAAATTTGCTTAATTAAGCTCTTCTAAAATATAAAAACCAGAATGGTTTCCTGAACTGCAGCTTTTGGTAGTAATAGTCACAAAAGGAACAATAAATCCCAACTTTTTGTAGCAGCTTTTATTTTTTTCCTTAAAAGAATCCAGTTTCCCACAGAGATACTCATTTGATGAGACATGTTTTTCCTAAATTGCCCAAACTCACAATTCCCATAACTGCAGATGAGAATTATGAGAAGAATGTATCCACTTAAATATTCAAGGTCATCTAAAATCCTGGTTTCCATGACATTGCAATAGTTTTAGTAGCAAATATTTTAACTAAGATCTATGCAAATATGCTTTAAATCTTCACCATCTGGTTCTTCTCTTTAAGAGACTATCAGATTGCTTATTCAAATCTAATTATGTGGCAAGACCTGAGAGTACTTCGTAAAAATTTGTTTAAAAAATTCCTAGAAAAACATAATTTGCTAATTTTCAATTCTATTTACATTTTTCTTTGTTTCATCTGTCTTCTTTTCTTTCCACAAATTTCCGAGGACAATTCCTAAAAAAACTATTAGTCCTACTGTTCGGTTGGAGGTAAATTTGCTCCAACAATCCTCAGGTCTGTGGATGTCTAGAGTGTAAATCTGTAAGAGAAGCATACAAAGCTCAGTCAGTACTTGGCATGGACTTTTTGGCATCACAAATAAACACATCAATACAGAGAAGATAATAGCACTTTGCTATAGAATCTCAAAGGTCATCATTTAAGCTATATCCTGGAAACTTCTACTGAGGGTACACAAATGCTTTGAGAGGCAATCAACCCATGCTATTTTTAGTTCTAATTATTAAGAGAACTCCTTCTTTATACTGATTGATCTAAAATCTGTTTCTGATACTCCTAGCCTCCAATTTTAGTGTTGGTTCTGTCTGGCAATGTATGTCAACAGGAAAACAAGTTATATCTAGGCAGACAATTCTATTCTGTGTCTGGGTACACTGAACGATATTTAATATACCTGGCCCTCATCCACAAAATGGCTGTAGTGACCCCTCTCCATTTTATGATAACCAAAAATACCCCCAATGCAGTTCTAAATCTCCCTTCTACCCCCATATAGAGAATGTGCTATAGCAACTTAGAACAAGCATACTCCTTTCCCCCGCAGCCATCCAGCAAACACATCAAGAAAACCTCATGTTCCTGCCCTGTAATACTCTTCTGTAGACTTACTACCAGCAGCTCTCATTCTCCCAACTCTTCTTTATTACACAGTCTGCAGACCTAAAATCATTATTTTTTTCACTTCAAACAATAGAGGCTATGTCCATCTTAAAATACTGTGCCAAGAACTGAATATTTCTTATAATATCTGTAATTGTCCTCAACATTTCTGCTTTCCTCTACTACTTAATATTCAGATACTTAAATACTGCTAAATACTCATCATCCTGACCAGACTATCAATGGATGACAGTAACTCCATGAGCTGAGCTATAACCAAAAGGCAATACTACAAATTTCTGAAGAGGAAAATGGCGAAATTAGAAAATCCCAGAGATCCTCCAATTCACACCTTTTAGTTTTCCTAGTAAGGGAAACAAAGAAGATGATAGAGCATGTGGTTTACTCTACGGGTATCAGATTTTAGTTTCCTTTATACCATGTTACACAAATCTTACCTACAGTGGAAAAAGCTTGCAACAATATGAATACAATCACCTCTCAATATAGGTTCACTAACAGCTTTTAGATTTTATTCAAAGAAAGCAGCAGTCATACTGATATAAAAATATAGTCCATTTACTAGCAACCTACTACTTCATTCATTTTACAAAAAATAAATGTACATTCACAGTGTAAGCTTGTGGGGGCTGGGAATGGCGTGATGGGTAAGTATTCTGAAATGAAAGTTTCCAATTATCTAGGTAGAACTCTGACTTATTAGAATTGCATGTTTCACCAGGCCTTGTTCTCAGTGCCATTCAGAACCCATACTATGAATAAATGGTTTGCTAACCATCACTAGAAGCCCACATTAAAAAATACATATTTTGTAGATGTTTGCTTTTTTTAAAGATTTATTTATTTATGCATACAAGACCTGGGGTGTAGGCCAAAGGGGTGGGGTGGTGAGAGGATTCATCAGAGACAGAGTGGGGAGCAGAACAGGCAGATCTACTGAGATACGCTGCTGAGGGGAGCAGCGGATGAAGCATGAAAGGTCTGCTGCGCCATGTGAGAAGCTCCCTGGCTGGGGATCGAACTTGTACTGAAATGGCTGCCAATAGCTTCATAGTGCTGAGACTTAACACTTTGTGTGCCGGTGCCCTTTAAATTTACCAGCCCTTGGGGCCGGCCATTTTCTGTGCCACCGCATGAATGGTATAAGCATTCGATAAAACACACACAACTCCTGAACTACTGGATATTAAAAAAACTGTAATATCTCTCATAAAACACCTTACACTTCCTTTTTTTTTAAATTTAATAATTTATTTTTGTTATTCATATCTTTTACATTATTGTGTGGTCCCCATGAGTTACCCGTGACTTGTTCACCCGTGGAACCATCACCATAGTCCCCCGTGCTCCCCTCTTCCCCCCTCTTGAGCTCTTCCCCTCCCCTCCTTCCCTGCTGAATGTTTCTTTTTATTTGGCTCCCCTATATTCCTGTTTTAAGTGAAACCATTCGATATTTTTCTCTTTCTTTCTGGCTTATTTCACACTTTCACCAAAACAATGTGCAAAGCTTCTAGACTAAGTATGATCAAAGAAACAGCTCCTAATAGTTCCAAATAAATTCACTGTGGCGTGAAAAACCGGAGACTAGATGAACACGTATTAATACGTGAGCGGCCACTTGATATCAGTGACAAAAACATGTACTAATATATGAGCGGACCACAAAGTGTTAACCCGCTGTGCCACCAGGGAGGCCCCGCAGATATTTGCTTTCAGAGTAATTCAACTCAACCAACCACCTCAGACATTGCTCAAATATTCCTAGATATGTATCAAAATTAATTTCAGGAAAATCAGAGGGGAAAAGAAATCTAGGTTTTAGTTTATTATTATTTCTTAAAAATAATACAGCTAGCTTTTTCATATGATACATTAAGGAAGGGAGGGGCCAGTTCTAAGCAGTATAAGCTAAACAGTTGTATGAGAAGTCCCTTGTTTGGTAAACACAGAGGGCATTTAATTTAAATAACGTTTATAATTTTATGCTAAGGAAAAATGAGAAGAAAAGAGCAAGAAAAAGGTCAAACCTGGTGAGTCAGATGGGCTCCCACAGCAGCCAGGGCGGTGTAGTAGGGGGCAGTCTGGTTACAGTTCACTCCTACCAGACTCAGAGCGCCCAGCATTGCCACACTGAAGCCAGTGAGCCAGCGCTTGGTGTTTTCACGAAACAGCAGGGCCGTGGACTTAAGACCAATCAGAGCATCATCTCTTTTGTCCTAACATCAGAAAGTAGTAAGACATCGGTGTTTATCGAGATTTAATTTACATTCCATATGACTGCCATTTTAAAGTGTTCAAGTCAGTAGTTTCAGTATATTTACATTGCTGTACATCCATCACCACTAATTCCAGAAGATACTCTTTTAAAGAACATGCAGATATGCCAAAAGCTGTGAAAGATGACTGCAGAAACAGGCTGGTCAGTCATGAAAGTGCAGGCCAAATCAAAGTTAAAAGTTACCTTGTAGTTCTACTTCTACCCTACAATGACTGTTAACTGTATTTTACTACATAAGAAATAAAACCCAAGCCTAACCCTTTACATAGCTCAGAGTTCTCAAATCTCAACAACTCCCTGTATACTTTATTTAAACCATGTAAAAAACATAGATGGAGGAAAATGCTCACTTGCCACCTAACCATAATCATTCATAGTTCATTGCTACCTCAATTTATTCCTTGCCCTCCCATCAATTCCTTGCTGCTCAAGTAGAGTGAGGCCTTAAAGAGGCACTCACATCTAGCTGACTGGTCTCCTTCAGCAACTTTATTTGTAAACATTTCCTTAAACCACTGTAATGATCATGTGCTGTCAGTAGCTGTATGATAAATAAGGTACCCAACTGCAGGCAGGTAATTATCTGAGAGCTTTTTTTGGGTTCTAAATAATAACAATGAGTGTGGGGTAAGTGTGTATTTACCTTTCATACTCCAAGCACCTTTAGGATACAAGCGATGGCTTTAATTACGTGAACCATAAAAGAGTCAATGAGTATGGTGTTTTACTGAAGTAATTAATCAAACTGGAATATGGTCACCCCAACTATTTCTAGTCCTCACTGCAAAAAGTACAAACATCTCTCCTAAACTGTCAGTCAAGTTTCACTTTCGAAAATCAGGCTGATTACAAATCTGGTAAATGTTTTCATGATAATACAAATGTAGTGGGAAAAAAGATTAGTGGAAGAAAGTAGGTAAAATCCAACTAAAGTATTAGAAAAAAATTTCATTAAGTCACAACATATTCTTTAAGTAAGTGATTAAGAACAGGGTCATACTTCAGAAACTACTAAGAATAAACTATGTTCAAAGTTCATACACATTAGAGAAAAATTAAGACTAGAAACCAAGAACAGGAAAAAAAAGTGTTTATTTTTAAACTTACAAAAAAGGCATCAACAAAAGCTAAAAAGATGTTCATATTCTTTAAATTGGTAGTATGACTTCTAAAAATTTACCTGAAAAATTTGCATTCATTTACATGTTAGTGATCACAACAATATTATTTATAATTATTTTGTTGGCACCATAGAACTGTAAATAATTTTTATTTTATATAAAAATTCCCCTTAAGTTGGTTCTTATTTTAAAGTTCTCAAAAAAACAACTAAACCAAAGAAAAAAAGATATTAAGAACAATGTTGGCAGTACTACACTTCCTGATTTCAAATGGTTTACAAAGCTACAGTTAACAAAACAGTATAGTACTGACATAGACATTCAGATCAGTGGAACAGCACAGAGTCCAGAAACAAACTCCACATATATTGGTCAGTTAATTTACAACTAAGAAGTTAAGACAAAGACAGTTTGGGAAAACTGAACAGAAACATAAAAAAGATGAAAATGGATCACTATACAAAAATTAATTCAAAATGGATTAAAGACTTGAATGCCCTAAATACCCCTAGAAGAAAACAGGGGGTTAAATGCCTTGACATTAGTCTTGGAATGAATTTTTTTTAATTTGCCGCCAAGAGCAAAGATATTAAAGGCAAAAATAAACCAGAGACTGCATCAAACTAAAAAGCTCTGCATAGCAAAGGAAACTTCCATCAACAAAGTGAAATGGTAGAAAATATTTGTAAGTCATATATCTAATAAGAGGTTAATATGCAAAAAGTATAAAGAACTCGTATCACTGAACAGAAAAAAAGCTACTGGTTTTAAAAAAGCAAACAGTGGAACTGAATGAATAGATCATTTTCCAAAGACAGACAAATGGTGACAAAGTAGATGAAAAGTCACTCAACAACACTAATTATAAGAGATAAGCAAATCAAAATGTGAGATATCACCTTACATCTGTTAGAATGGCTATTATCAAAAAAGGACAAAAAATAACAAGTGTTGTCAAGGACGTGGAAAAGAGGGAATTCTTGTACAATGTTGGTGAGAACACAAACTGTTGTAGCCATATGGAGGTTCCTCAAAAAATTAGAAAACAGGGTCCTCCCCGGTGGCATAGCGGTTGAGCGCTGCGCTGTGGAGCTGTCGGCAGCTCGCAATGCGAGTTCGACGCCCGGCCGGGGAGAATCCCACCCACATGGCGCGGCAGACCTCTCCTGCCTTGCCCGCTGCTCCCCTCAGCAGTATGTTTCTGATCTGCCTGTTCTGCTACCCGCTCCATCTCTGGTGAACCCTCTCGCCGCCCCATGCCTCTGGCCTGTACCCCAGCTTGTATGTATAAATAAAAAATAAATCTTTAAGAAAAAAAAAATAAAGTCTTAAAAAAAATTAGAAAATAGAACTACTATACTATATGACCCAACAATCCCATTTCTGAGCATTTTTCCCAAATGAAACAAAATCACTATCTTGAAAAGATCTCTATATCCCCATATTCACTGCAGCATTATTTACAATAGTTAAGACATAGAAACAGCCAAAGATAAAAAGAATAGATTGGTGGTTGCCAAATCTGTGGGGGTGGGGATATGTGTGAAATAGATGATGATGATCAAAAGGTACAGATTCCTAGTTACAAGATAAATAGGAATGTAACGTACAGAATGGTAACTATAGTTAACAATACTGTATTGTATATTTGAAAGTTAATTAACACAACAGACCCCAAAAGTTCTTATCCCCAGAAAAAAGAAATTATACCTATGTGTGGTGATGGACATTAACAAAATTTATTTTGGTAATCATTACACATATACTAAATCATTGTTTTATTTACCACAAACTAATCCAATATTAAATGTCAATCATATTTCAATTAAAAAAATTTATAATATTAAAAGATATGCTTTCTTACCTGATGTGCATAGATAGTATCATATATTAGAGTCCACATAATTCCAGAAAAATAAAGAGGCAGACAAACAGATGGATCACAGGATCCCTTGATAGCAGACCATCCAAGTAACGCTCCCCAATTAAAAGTCAATCCTACAATTAGCAAAACACAAAGAGACATCTAAATGTACCTTAGAATTCCAAAGGGAAGGAGAGGGGCATCCACATGCACTAAGTTCTTGCCAGAGATTACTAGGCTCTATAAATGACTTCTATTTCTTCCTTAAATTCTCTCAACAGTCTGTGGCAGTTATCAGTTCTACTTCACAAAAGCAGAAACAGGCTCAGAGAGGCAAATGAATAATTAAAATAACACAGCTAACACAAAGAATAAAATCTCTCTGAAAATAGGAGATTCCAGGATAACACTTACCCAACATAGGATGGTTCCTGGCACAATCAGTAAGTAGCTGATGTTGGGTCTACACCCACTCCTCTCTGAGTCAAACTCTAAGTTTCTTTCATTACCACCCTTCCTCTCTATAAACCACAGCAAAGAAGAATACTACAGAAAGAAACATTTATTCTACAAGTCCTGTAACCAAATATCTACATGCTAACAACTCTGAAACCTCTGTGGAAGCCCCACAATTCCTTAGGTTTCAGAGTAGAAACTGAACTGTCTTCTGGGCAGTTCTACCTGCAAGTCCCTCAGGTACCTCAAACACAATGGGTCCCAAATATCTTTGCTTAGAAGTCCCTTATCTCCTTTATTGCCACTCAGAATTCCTCCTCATAATAAATTCTCTCCTTTGTGGCCCCACAGACATTCATGCATGTCGATAAATGGGCCTATTTATTTATTGTCTCCTTCTCCACCTCCTTCAAGATGGTGAATGAGCTTCAGCCATTTTTTTTTATTTTCTTAGTACTTTGTACAATTCCTGGCATTAGTAAAGGGTCTGATAAACAGTTGAAGTAAATATGCCAGTTTCTTGATACTACCTTATACATAGGAAATGTTTGTCCTCTTTTTACGAAAAGAATACACTATTTTTTTTTTTAATTAATGAAAAGAACAGAACTTTGAATGAGAAGATCTTAGAGAAAGGTAACTACTGTATCTCAACTTTCCCATAAGTAAGGCTCACATCAGTTTTTAAGAGTACTTTTAGTTCCCCTTTTATTTACCGGAAAAAATGGTTCAGTTAGGATAGTTCTAGAAAATACAATATTCTAGAAATAAAAAATAAAAGTCTAGAAGTGGGTAATTTTGCAACAGATTTTGATGTACCTAACTTTTCTTTCTACCAACAAACATTTATTGAATATCTGACACCTGTCATTGAATATATACCAATATGTACCATTGATTATGGTCCACCATGTTAGATGCTGGATCACAGGTAAAGATTGTCTTTTAGGCATTTTCAATTTATTAATAGGGAAACAATGGAGGCGTGCATTGTTTTCTTGTTAAATTAATGCTGTTGACATGAGTGTCTTTAAGTGCTATGGGAACCCAGAGGAGAGACTGGCTAACTTATCCCTGGGAGGGCTAAAGAAGTCTTCACAGAAAAGAAGCTATCACACACAATGTATCCTTGTTCTCCTGTCTTAAGGGTGCTTTCTATCCCAACCCCCAAAGTCCTCAATATCTAAAGGAGGTGGGGTAAAGGCAGCTAATTTTTTTTTAATGACCTATCTAGATTTTAAAAAGAGAATTTCAGAAAATAATAGTGATAATAATCTTAATAAGTATGCAATAAGTCTTAGCCAATAAAATTGGCTATAAAAATAATAGCACTCCTTTAAAGTATGAAAATCTAATTCATTTGGAAAATTTTATGACTGACATTTTTATCTCTACAGTACACATATATGTATTATTACATATAAAATACATCATAATGTTATAATATTGAATTAAATATAGTTTGAAGGTATCGAAGGAAATACTTACAGTTATTTCATACTCACCCAAGGTTAGCTGAGGCCAATATGTAATTCTTTTCATTAGCGGGTAGGTGATGACAAGAAGTAGGGATGCTGCTCCTAAAGCTATACTGAAATCAGGAAAAACCATTAAAAAGATTAATATCATCCTCTCTTAGAAATCACTAAATAGGAGAATGGTAACACTAATTGGAAAATGATTTTTTATCTTAAATTATTTTTTTGTTCTGCAAAATTCTCTGCCTAGATTTTGACTTCGCGCATTATAAAGGATGATTACAAAACAGTCAAACAAATGAATAACACAGGTATCGCTTCCATATATTAGAAACTGTTCTAAATGTTTTATATATCTAACTCACTATAATTTTCAGAGTCAGCTTTAATTCTTGTTTTTTCAGATGAGGAGACTAAAGGATAAAGAGATTACATAATTTGCCAATTGTTAGCGCAAGGCCAGAATTTAAACACAAAGCAGTTTGGCTCCTGTCTTATGCTACTGCTTCTTAAAAGTTTATTTTCAATCATGGGGGTATCTAGTAAACTGAACTGTCCGAACAGAGAATCAGAGTCAGTATAACACTCTCTACATCCAGGAGAGAATACTATTTAGAAAAGAATGAAATCACAAAGCAACTTTAGAAAAATGGCAACATAAGATGTTCTTAAGGTATCTCAAAGCTCACCTGACACAAGCCCTCCAGAAAGCTTCCAAAGTATTTTCATGTAACTGACACTACCAGAGCAAGGTAAGGAATTATGTATAGTGCCTATAAAGTCACACTTATTTGCTGATCTCCTCTTTATTACCCCCCCCCCCTCACTGAAGCACTTTGTATACAGTCATTTGATGCACTCAATTTTTTCTCCATTTGAGAGGAACGAATCCTTCCCCTTTTTTCCGTCATTGATTAGCAACACAATTCTGGGAAAGATACAGTTCTTCTTTTGCTAAGTGAACACAATCACTTCTGCTTCTATCCACTTCAGAGATAGTTAGCATATATAAAATTATGCATGTGGGGGGCCTCCCTGGTGGTGCAGCGGTTAAGCACTGCGCTGTGGAACTGTTGGCAGCAGCGATGCAAGTTCGATCTCCAGCCAGGGAGATTCCCACATGGTGCGGCAGACCTCTCCTGCCTCTCCCACTGCTCCCCTCAGCAGTGTATTTCTGATCTGCCTGTTCTGCTCCCCACTCTGTCTCTGGTGAAGCCTCTCACCACTCCACACCTCTGGCCTGTACCCCAGCTGTATGTATAAATAAATAAAATACCTAAAAAAAAAATTATGCATGTGGGTGTGTGCACACACAGTGACGTACACAAGCAGAAAACCTGTGAAAGTGCCTTGTGCCCACTAGGGAACATGAAGTGCTAATACTGAAAGAGATTTGGGATAAATTAAATACCAATCTCTAATTTCTTTGAATGAAAGTAGTCTTGAAACAGATAATTTACGTGCTTGACATACAGCCAAAAATAACTTTGTGATACAGATTTTACTTTAGTCCTACTTCCTGCACTTTAAAGGAGAGATTTTATACATGATTATGAAAAACACATCTACTATACCTGTAGTAATTCAGACACAGTAGTACACCCAGCGCCAAGGTCAGCTGGCCCCCAAGAAAAACAAAGGATCGAAAGGTTGAAATGTCTCCAGCAGCTATTGGGCGGTTTGCTGTTCTTGTAACCTTAATACACACAGTAAAGATGACCTTAGCCTCAGTAATTAGGCAATCATTTATTTAAACATTTAATCAACAGACTGGCCCATGGTATACACTAAGGCAGAAATCACTAAGGTGAAACATTTGAAGTTCTGCCAAGAAATAAAACACTTCTTACTTAATATAGCTTTGAAAAGAACTAAAAATTCCCATCACTCATCATTCCCTTTTCTCCATCATCCATTCCCACAGCCAAACAAAAAAGAACAACTTCCTTATTTAGCTACTTAGTTACCCAGTTTAGCAAGTATTCAACATCCAAGAGAAAGTCGGACAACAGTGAGGATTCTTAGAAAAGAGGAAATTGCAGTGGATTTTAGGTAAGACATATCACATGAAATATATGAATGTTTTGCGTAGGGGAGCACTACAACCAAATCAGATGTGAAAAAAAGATCACAGATTATTTGGGTTTGTAAGTTAGAGTGCTTTTGCCGGGCTATTTAGGAATGGATTGTAATTGTGTATTAACTGTACCCAAATATAAAAGGCAAACTCACTGTAAGAATATGGACAGAGATTATGTGAACAAATAATACATGTGAATTATTTTCCTTCCAAGATATCACAAAATGTGATTATTCTAAATTCAACCACAAATTAAAAAACAACAAATAATTTAACATTACTAGAAGAACACAGAATCTGGGATCAGAGAGTTCAGCATCTGAACTTAATTCTATCACTTACTGACTGCATGAATTTTGGCTTAAGTTACTTGTTAAAGGAAAAAAAAGAAAGAGAGGGTGAGGTAATAGCACCTATCTCATACAGTGAATGCAATGTCGGAGGCATATAAGTACATAATAAATATTATCTATTATTTCTGTTTGATTTATATAAGGGGTTATTAGCAAACTATAGTCTACTGCCTATTCTTTTAAAAAATTATTTATTTATACATACAAGAACTGGGGTGTAGGTCAGAGTGTGGGGGTGTGAGAGGACTCACCAGAGACAGAGTGGGGAGCAGAACAGGCAGACTGACTGAAATACACTGCTGAGAGGAGCAATGGGCAAGACAGGAGACATCTGTTGTGCCATGTGGGACTCTCTCTGGCCCAGGATTGAACTCATGCTGCAGTGGCTCTGGGAAGCTTCACAGTGCTGCAACTTAACCTCTTGTGCCACCAAGAAGGCCCCTACTGCCTATTCTTGCACAGAATATAGGTTGACTTTGACTTTTTTTAAGATGACTAAAAATAAATTTAAAAAACAGTAATGTACAATGACACATGAAAATACTATGAAATTCAAATTTCAGTGTCCTTAAATAAAGTTTTAGTGAAAAAGAGCCACCTCTTTTTTTATTATATATGGTTGCTTACATGCGCCAAAAGACCTGAGTAGTTGCAACAAAAAGGATATAGCCCTTAACAGAAAAAGTAGCATGCTTCACTATGCAATAAGAATGTCAAAATCTTTAATCTCATTAAAGATTTAAGCCAGAACAGAATCCTGTAACCCTAGGTTAGTACCTTCAGTTTCAAGTGGAAAAATATTTATGTTTTTATATTTATATTAGGAGATTTGTTCCAGCTAGTATTTCAGGGTTAACAACATAGCACTATTCTAAGAGCCATGTACACACATCACATTATGTCTTCTCAACAACCCAGTCTTTTAGGCACTCACGAGTTCTTGCCATTTCTAAGTTTAAGGAAATCGAGGCAGAAAAGCTCAGTAACCCTCTAACATCATGGTGCTTGGTAGCACAGCCAGCTCAGGGCTATCACAAGATTATGCCCCGACTTCTGCACAGTGGTAGTGCTGGCTGAATTTAAAAGCTGAAAATAAACACTCTGTTCAAAGACATATAGATTTAATGATCAAAATATAGTCTATGTGTTTTTTATTGAACCAAAACACAGCTTGTAATATCTTGCAAAACTATACAATACAATGTAACAAACCAGGATTTTGACATTAGTTGTTTTAAAAATGTTCATAAAATATTATGATGTAATATATACCAGAAGCCTCATTCATGATTCTATAGAATAAAAAACCGACCAGGATGTGTGAACCTCCAAATCATTAAAGTACGAGTCTCCTACTATGAATCAAGGCATCCCAACCGGGTAAGGGGGACAGAGAGATACCTTTATCATGCAGTTCTTGCTACTCTGCCACCATCCAATCCTCCATTCACACAGAAATCACATAGTTGGAACTGTCGAGCATGATATAACTTATCTCATAGCTTTAAATTTGTATCTGCTGTTTGTTCCACCAAGAGTCACCTTCACCCTCCAACCACCCATTTTTTTGTGCCGGCTTAATCTAATATAGTTCAAAGTTCACCGTCTTTGACCATCTCCCTTAGACGAAGTTGGCAATCTTCAGTAAGTGCCCCTGTGTATACCATTCTCATATTAGTGCTGCTGTATTACAGGCACAAACTGTGAGGTCTTTCATTCACTCACTCTGAGAACCCGTTAATGTTTTTTGAAATAAAAAAACAGATGTTTTATAAACTAAAAATCATTATAGGTGTGCCTTGTGTAAGGAAAATTCAGACTTATGTAAAGGCAAACAAGCCTTTCACATAATTCATGATTGTTTTAAATTGAACGTTTACTTGATTATTTAGTCAAGTGTGTTATGGCATGGTTGCTAGGATATAAAGCAAACAAGATGGACCCTTCCCTTGAGAAAATAACAATCCACTGAGGAAAAAAGTAATTATATACACTAGAGTACATGTGGAAAATCACCCAGAGGAATATAATGTATCAAACTGTTACCTCAAGTTTTATCTGGGACCCAGGGGCAGAAGATAAAAAGCACTTGTATTTTCTAATCTTCTTTTTGTACAAAGAAAACTCTGAAATTTTGAATATTTTTCTATTTTCTAAGAATAAAACTATGTTTTTAAAGAAATATTTATAGCAAAATGCTAGTAGGGTTCCTTTGATTCACTTAGAGTAAGATTTGATTTAAGTAAGAGTAAGTATGACTAGTCTCTCTCTCAAAAGAAGGGACAGCAGTTCTTTTGGATGATCAGAGGTTCTCATGGATTCTTAGTTTACTGTGTAAAAGTGAACTACCACCTTGTTTTTACGGTGGCCCTTATGCTGAAAAAGCAAGTACACTTCACTTTGTACCACCAGCTATTCAACTGATACTGACATTTCTTATGCGGGACTTCTTTGGGGACAATTAATTCATTTAAAAGTGATGTGACCGTGTTACTCTGCAGAATTGAGAGGAGGCTCTCTGTTCCTTTTAATCCAGGACGAAGCTACCTTTTTATCGTAGTCCTGGTCCCATAAATCATTAATAGTACAGCCTGCCCCACGCATCAGAACAGCTCCAGTCCCAAAGAGGGATAACATGTGCCAATCTGGAAAGCATCCTGGTTCAGCTGCCAAACTAATGCTCCAGGTACATGGCAGATACAGCAGCCAGGTTCCTAAGCAAAAACAGAAAGACAAAAAAATGTACAAGTTCAAATGTTTTCATTTCTTTAAATACCATGTCCCAAAGTAGTAAAGAACACTACAAGCAAAGGCAAAAAACACTTGAAAAAACTGGGAAAATAAATCTGCAACTACTATTACAAAGGACTTTTCCCCCTAACATGTAGCGTTCCTAGAACTTAGAAGTCCACAGAAAAAGAAATATAAATAACTTGTGTACATATGAAAAGATATTCAATTATGATGAATAATACACATTAAAATGATGTTACTGTAACATTTCCACCTGTGGTAACTAACATGTCTAAAGAGATGTGAACTTATACCTTAAATCATATACAATGCTGTAAGTCAATGTTATCTCAGTAAAAAATAATACCAAGTTTAAAAAAAAAACCCAATAAACATGTTTCACCTAGCAGAATAGCAAAATCCAAAGTCTGACAAGGATAGAAGATACTCTCATAAACAGTCCAACCCTTACGGAGGACAGACAACCTGAAATTTTTTACTGTGTTTTTACATATCAGCATGCACACACAAGGACACACTCAAAACAAACATAAGTTTAAAACTTAGTACATTCATAGACCACAGCAGGAAGGATACAGGAGAAACTGGTAACAGTAATTATCTCTGAGGAGAACCCGGCAGGAGTCAGGAATGGGAGACTTAGTTTTCACTCTACACTCTTGCACTTTCAGAATTTTTAATCACATGTATGTATCACCTACTCAAAAAGGCTAATTAAAACTTCATTTTCTGTTGTTAAGTACAATACAATGTAATAGTCTTGAGGAGAAAGGATATTTACCTATAGTTTTTGGGTCATTTTTATATTGACTATTTGGTAGCTACATGTACAAATGGGATTAGTTCTTGGTACTTAGCCCATAAACTAGATGAAATTCAGTCAAAACAAAATACACTGGCTAAAAGGCTTCACCTATGAACTTCAGTAGTAGATACTGAACTTCATACAGCAGTATCCACGGCAGTATCATATGGCAGCTGAACTTCATATGAACTTCAGTAGTGGATAATTCTACTTTCGAAACTAATGTTTGGCTATTGTGCTATTTGACAAATTCTGAGTTTCCCTCTCCTATTTAGAGATATAAGAGAAAAATGATATGAGGTTAAAGAAAGGTCAGCTGCAGGACACAATCAGTCAAAAAGCAAAGTCTCTATGATATTTAAGCTTCTATAAGTTTAAACTTTATTCATTTACAAATATTTATAAAGCAGACACTTTCTGCCAGAGATGCACTGGGAACTGGTGTATTACGGTGATTGAGAGCTAGTTTCTGCCTTCATACAGCTTACACATCAAAAGAAAGAAAATCAGACAATAACAATAAATCAACTCAAGAAGAGGTCAAATAAAAGTCCTAGAAAGGCATAAAATAGTACCATCCACTTTAATTGGGTGGAAATGGGGAGAAATCAGGAAAGCTTTGCCAAAGGGGACTTAAACTAACTGTAGAGAAAAGTAAGGAGAAATTGAAAACAAGAAATGTCTTGTTCAGACTAAGATCTCAGGTTGTCCTAGAATACTCAGGCTTAATGTATTCCAGCCAAGACAGTAACAACACTAGCTAACCTGAAATGTCAACCAGTGTTCCAAGCACTTTATATGTATAAACTCTTAATCTTCAATGACACCCTTATGAAGCAGGTACTAGTATTACCCTTGTTTTACTATGAGAAACAAATGCAGATGGAGTTTAAGTAAGGCATAATGGGTTTAACGACTTTCATTTCCTTGACCTACCAGTATAGTTCAGATGGTCAGAGGAGACACTGCTCTGATAAAAAGGAACTCTTTTCACAGATATTATTTTCCTGTTAGAACTAAAGTTTCTATTTTAAAAATAATTGTAGACAGAAAGATGTGTGGCTACTTAGAGTATTTTGTGTTAGGAGCAAAAATATCCTTAGCGTAAGTCCGTATTCACTTACTAAGAAATCTTAGGATTCCTGTGTTGGTGAGGTGAAAATCAGACTTCTGGTTTCATGTCTACTATTAATATAGGGAGTGATACCAGACACTAAAGTATAAACTTTAAAGTTCAGTCTTTATCATGTATAAATAAAAAAATCAACCTCTCAGAGTTGCTATGATAAGACGATATTAATGATGACAGGTAATGATGATAAAGTAAATCCATAGTGCTTACTCTATGTCAGGTGATGTCATATAACATTTTTGATTCTTACTATAAATCTATGAGACAGGCACTTTTCATACCAATTTAACAAATACAGAAATTGAAGCAGAAAGAAAGTAATTTGTTCAAGGCTACTCAGACAAATTAGAATTAGAATACAAACCCAGGCAGTCTAGCTGCAGCCTATGTCCTTAGGGCCCTAGGTTACATTTCCTGGAAAGCTCAGTTAACCTGTACTTGATTCACTGACATTGAAACAGACTTCTGTGCGCAGCTCTTGTCATCCTGTGCCACTTGTGAAAGCATATGGAGAACTGGGTCTGTGACAGGATTTGTCAGGGTAGGGGAGGTTGGAACTCTACTAATCTAAATCTCTACATAAAGTTCTTTGACCCTCCTGCATCTCAACATTTTTTTCTCTGTTTCCTATGGCCTTACATTATGCTCTCTTCCATGAAGAAAGATGCAGAGATAGCAAGGAGACAAGCAGATTTCAGAAAGAAACATTTATTTGTTAAACGCAGCACTGTGGAGTTGTCGGTGACTGCGGCTCGAGTTCGATGCCCAGCTGGGGAGAAACCCACATGGAGGGGCAGACCTCTCCTGCCTCCCCCGCTGCTCCCCTCAGCAGTGTATTTTGGTGGATCTCCTGTTCTGCTCCCTGCTCTGTCTCTGGTGAGCCCTCTCAACGCCCCACGCCTCTTGCCTGCACCCCAGCTTGTATGCTAACTAAATAAATCTTAAAAAAAAAAAAAAAAGAAAAAGACTCTGGGAGATGAACAAATTGAAGGTGATAGGCAGACCAAAGTACCTGTGTAAATCCAGCTAACATTCACTCACTAATTGCACATTATTTTCAAGACAATAGAATCCCATATAAACACACTAAAATGAAAATTACACTAGTAATTTAGTGGTAAGAGTGCCACCTGCTGAAACTTCCTGAAATAATGTAGTTTGTGACCATTTGTAAGGTCTTGTAATTATTTCTGAAAAACAATAAAACCCACTTTGGTTTATAAAGATAACAAATTCCAACTTCCAAAGTAAAATAAAGAAAATAAAACTACCCCACAAAAGAATTTAAATAAACATGAAACCTGGAATGCCGTCAATCTACTGTCCCTGAATGAAAAAGATGTCTATCGAATCAATTATAATACTATTAAGTTGTCTGAAAAAAATCCTGCATTCATAATCTTATTTGGAACCACAGCACTCAGCTGGTATCTTCTTAATATACACAGTAACTACTTCCCCAATAGGCTACAATTCCCATTTTTCAAGTAACAATGGCTAACAGTTCTGAGCATTTATGCCAACCACTGTTCTAAGGACTTGACATATACTAATGAACTCTCATGATGCTTTGTAAACTCACAGTTATAAATACCTTTATTTCATAGAATATAATAAAGGTTCAGAGAGGCAAAGAAACTTAATCAAGCTCCTCAAGTACGTAGAGATTCATTCTCAACAGGTCTGGTTCCAGAGATTTGTTCATGATTCCTCGGTAGCCTCTTACTATGTGGTGGCAGCAGTAGTGGTCTAGACCCCAGGAGGAAGTAAACAGAGGTTTAGTTGTGGAAATGGGAATAAGGGCAGTTGTTGGCCTGTCTTGGATGCCTATACTAAGGCTCTGTGACAAGAGACCCCAAGAACAAAATCATCATTAGGTTTCAGATAAGAACTGAGCATGGAAATTTATGCTTTATCAAAGTGTATCTGGTCCCAAAACGCAAGGAGTTGTGGTGGAGGGCTGTGATTATCATTTGCTTGTATATTTTAATTGTTAAAACTTTGAGTGCTCTGATTCCAAATAGGTAGTACGTATGTCTGGAATAACAAAAATACCGAATCTGAGGTTTTGGCTGAACAAGGGTGGAATGTATGTTTCTAAGCATTGAAAGGTAAATCAATGCACTACAATGGCAAATGCATCATCTAAATTACGTGAAATTCAGACTCTACCCCTTCTTTCCCATTGTTCATTCTTCTTCAGTCCAACTCTAACCCTGTCTTGATTTCTACTATTTTTTTTTCACTACCTGGTGGTCCCAGATCAGCTCATATCCATAGTGATTCAACATTTCACTCTTCAGAGTTTGCAAAAAAAGTTTCCTTCACCAATCAAGATCTCATCCCCCCTATACAAAATCTACCTGTTCTCTGAGCACCAATTTGTTCTTGAAACTTTTCCCAGCAAGAAATACACAGTAATTTCTCTTTCTCCAGCATTTGCCATTAGTACCAATTACACTGGTCAACACTGAGATTGTTACTGACTTAAAAAGGCCCTAATCTGCAGTATCTTGGTGTGCTGAAAATGAATATAACCCTAAAAAAATTGTATTAGCTCTCGTTTTGAAGATATTTCATAAAATTCATTTTATATGTTTCACAGTATAAATTTATCCAGTAGGACTGCAACAACATCCTAAATCAGTCCAGAATGATGTAATATTGCACTGCATTACATAATACCATCATGCACATCATCCCGAGTTGACTGCATCATCAAGACTCCAATAACAGAACTTCTACAAGAAGATGTCACAATTACTTTCTATCAAAAGCGCCACCAGCAGTTGGAGCCTTTCTTCAGAAAGGAAAGTACTCTGGTATTCTGTCCCGATACTGAGGGCCTCATGAATGCCTTAGAAATCACTCATGACCCACAAGAATGGAGACTATTTCTAGACTCTGAAACTGAGTCTTAAGGCTGTGCTTTTGCCCAATGGAAACTGTCTTCCATCTATTCCAGTAGCGCATGCTGACCACATGAAAGAGACATACGGTAACTTAAAGCAGCTACTGAATTCCATTGAGTATAACAATGAGTACAGCTGGCACAGCTGTGGTGATTTGAAGCTAGTTGCCCTTTTAATGGGACTGCAGCAGAGATATACAAAATACATGTGTTTCTTATGTGAGTGGGATAGCCGAGCAAGTGAACTGTACTACTTGCGGAAGGAATGGACTCACAGACAAAATGTAGCAGTTGGAGAGAAGAATATCCAGCACTCAGCTCTGGCCGAGGCTCACAAAATTCTGCTACCACCCCTTCACATCAAATTAGGTTTGATGAAGAATTTCGTGAAAGCCATGGGCTGGACCTCGCCAGCTTTCCCATACCTGCATGAAATATTTCCTTGACTCAGCGAAGCAAAGATTAAAGAGGGAGTTTTTGTGGGTCCTCAGATTCAAGAGCTCTTTTAAGATGACTGGTTCAACAACTTGCTGCAGGGTGATGTGAAACAAGCAAGGAATGCTTTTCGCCTAGCGTCTACAAACTTTCTTGGGAATGTTAGGGCAGAAAACTACAAGGAACTAGTAGAAGACATGCTGATGCAGTATCAGAAACTTGGCTGCAATGTCTCTTCCTTCACTCCCATCTGGATTTCTTCCCTGAAAACTGTGGTATGGTTAGGGATGAACATGGCAAACGTTTTCATCAAAATATGTCATCAATGGAACCAGTGAAAATAGTCCACTACAATGTCGGCTAACTACTGCTGGACACTCCCCAGAGATGCTCTTGAACAGCTGTACAAGAGACAAACAATGAAATCTAAGAAGTACTTTATGACTCCATTTTTTACAGGTATTAACCCTAGACCTATTACTATTGGCATGCATTTCGTGATGGAAACATCCATTTATTGCAGATTACAAAAAAAAAAAAAAAGCTAGAGCCAAAATTAGAATTTGACTGTCATATTCGTGTTGAGCACATACAAATGGATAGGAAATGACTAATTTTATTTCAGTAACATTGAGTTTTGTAAAATTTTTTTTGACCAGTGTTATAACTGATGCCTTAATTTTTCAGTTTACCCAATAGTTCCCCTGCCCCGCCTCCCCTCCCCCCCCAACAAGGCTGGAAATTCCTTGAAAGTAAATGGCTTCCCTAGTTCTCTAGCCTTAAGGAAGGTGATGTTGTAGGAACCTATTAATTCGTTCGATATTACTGCAAGGCCCTATTTTAGCAATAAATAGAAAAATCCCATATATGTGGAGCTTTTTACAGTAGCGAAGAAGTCAATCAGTCAATAAATGCAAAGATTAGTTAGCAGTGAGTTAGACAGAATCAAGTAGTAGGTGTGTTTTAAATAAGACGGCGAGGGAACTCCATTCTCAGGAGGCAACTGTGAGCTGATAGGGCAGTCCAGAAGTGCTATAACTGTTTAATTCAAATGAATTAAATCTTTGCTCTCCGGAAAGTGCAAAGAGCTAGAACTCAGCATCAAAACACTGGATTCATCTGGTCTGGCTCTGCCAAGAAGCCTTAGTTGTTCTAATTACCTGCCTTGGGATCCTTAAGGTAAGGGCAAATACAGTGAATATGGAAGTACCTCAATACTGTAAATCTGCGCTAAAATAATAAGAGAAACGGAATTTACGCTCGACTCACTATTTAAACAAAGCCCGTGGAATGAGCAACTTTTACCCCGCCTTAAGAGCTCAAAATTCAGAGGGGTGCAGAAGCCCGCGGCTCACTTAGGAGATCTCCCAGTCCGGGCGCCATAGGCGCCTAAGCTCCGACTTTTGGGCTTTTATTTCCATCACGTCTGCAACACCCAGGCCTGCCGCTGCCGCGCGCTCGCCCGCACTCACCAATGGGCTTGTCTAAACGCATGAGGCGCAAGTAGGGCTGCAGAGGGCGGGGCGCCGAGTCCACCACCGCGGCCGCGGACAGGCTGAGTTGACGCCCGCGAAGCCTGGGCCGGGCAGTAGGCCGCCAGTCCCCAGAGCCCGGAGAGCCCGCCACGCGCGCCAGAACCAAGGGGCGGCCTCCAGAGCCCAGCAGCTCGTTCCATATCAGGGTTCGTAGGCCCTGCGCGAGCCCCGCGGCAAGCATGGCGCTCGGGAGGGCGTGCCCCGCACCGGCCTGACGTCATTCCCTAGCGCCAGGTCGCGGGCAGCCGTGCGCGCTGGCGTCAGTGGCCAATCAGGGTTTGCGCAGCTCTGAGGTGCGAGCGGTAGGATAACCCGAAAAGGGGATTGTCGAAGTTACGGTACTCTGACTCCCATGCCCCTATTTAGCATAAAGGAAATTCTTACCAGCTTTCTCTGTAAATGAAAAAGGATCAATTGAACAAAGAGGTCGTGGAAAACAAAATATTGATTTGCAGCCAGTTGATACCTTTGTAAAGCCGAAAGGGCACCAAACGTTCAAATTCAAGAATGTAAATTAAAGTCATATACAGTTATGGGGCCTTTATTACACAAGTGAAAAACTTAACTGATGGCCATTCAAAGGAGTGCATATAATGGAGAGGCAGCAAGCATGTGGGATGCTGACACCGAGGCCCCAGTATCTGGTGGGTGCTCTTAATCACAGCGAACTCTTGGCTAGCGCTGTGTACCAGGCACTGTTATACACACCTCATTTAACTACTTAGTGACCATGGGCAAGTTATGCATCTAGATTATAGTATTCTGGAGGAATTGGATAATTCTTTGAATTCCTTTCTTTAAACCCTTCCTTAAGTAATTTTGTAAAATCTCGTCTCCAGTGGTGGCAGTATTACAGAGGAAAGGGAGGTTCCCTGCCCCAACTAATGAAGGGTGGAGCTAAACGACCAGAAAAAGATACAGAAGAGTTGAAGGAGGCATGAGAAACAGCAAGACATGTGAAGGAGGGCATCCTTGCTTCTCAGCCTTGGACTTGTACCAGGGACTTGGGGGACAAAGGAGACACATGGAGTTGAGATGTGTTAAGACAATGGAAGAAATATACAGGTAAGAGACATATGAGGAGGCTGACAATTGCAGTCTTGATCTTGGTTTGTACTTTTATTTTGCTCCTTTTGTCCTAGACTTGCCTGCCACCTTCTGCCAGAAGATGCCTTAGACTTATGGCAAGCCTGTTTGTGCATTTACCCACAAGGGAATGGGTAACTGGGTTTTTACTGGAAAACTATTACACTTTCTTCTCTCTCTCTCTCTCTCTCTCTCTCTCTACCTACACTATTCTCTTAAAGCTCTTTCACACGGAGAGTGTGCTTTGTTTTCATGCTCCATCATTCTCAGCTAGGGCCAACTCTACTTCCCTATCCAGCAGGAAGCAGCTACAGAAAATGGACCTCCTCCCTTCAACTCCCCAAAAGATTTTGGGCCGGATATGGTCAGGGGGTGGGGGGAATGATGGAGGAGATATAACTTAAAAATAAGGACCCACACAAGTAGCTGGGGGTAGACAGAATCAATACAACCATTAGCACAATCCCTAGGCACCAGCACCTAAGTTACAAAGCATAAGTAGGAGACAGACTGCAGTCCAGGGGCAAAAATATGGAGATTGAGCCCATTGTAGAATCTCCCGGTCTCTTTTCTAATTCTACTTAGCCAGTAAACAGGAACCTTCCTCAAAGATGAGCCTTTCCCAACTGAAAGAAGGCTATATCAGTGTCATCCGTGCAAGAATTCAGGACAGCCATTTCTCTGCCCACCTGTGCCTGTGCAGGTGCTTTGCTTTACCAGTTCTGTCACTCTGCAAGGCAGTGGCCTGCCTGTCTGCCTGTGACCTGCACCATGCAGGCCTCTCTTAGCAAACCTGCCCCCACAGAGGGGCAGCTCTTTCTGCCCACTTGTGTCTGTACAAGTGTCCTTTACTTCCTTGTCTTTATAAACCTGTTCTTTAAGTATTACTGAGTCTCTGTCTTGTGGAGAAATTCGCTGCGTGCTGCTGACGGGAGCTCTGGTGAAACCTTTCCCAGAGTGAACCCAAGGACCCTGCTCTGCTCTCAAATCCATCAACTCTAAAAACTACATCAATTCCATTTGTAACATTATAATAAAGAGATCATATTTTTGTGTAGATTATACTTATATAGACTTTACTATTATTAATTTTTAAGATGCTTAAATGTTTAGGGAACTTGACCTAATAAACTTACATGTGATTTATTAGGTATTGATTTTTTTAAATGTGTTTAGGAAGGATCTGTTAAATATGCAAGTTTGCCTTATTAATTTTATAATGCTGCAGAATCAATAAACTAGACTTGTTATTGTCCTTTGGAAAAAATCGATGGGAATTAAAAAAAAAAGTATGTTTTATGTACCAAGTTAACCTAAAAATTAATTTTGAAAAGCTAATTATCAAAAGTGAGAAAATAAGGATATTGTCTTAGATCAAAGATGTCATAAAACCTATAGCATTTAATGACAATAAAAGGTTTGATTTTTAAAAATCTTTACTCCTTAACATTATCAAATTAAAAATGGTATTAAATTGAAAAAGGCTAAGACAGTAGTATCTCATACCTGGAAAAAAACAACTATTGAAATCTCTGACCTTGGGATGGAACAAGTATGGGCATGTGCACATATGCTTGTCTAAGGCACACAATACACAAGCTGTGGACATATCATCTATATCATTTTCTAAAAGACCACTAATGGCATATACAGTTGTAATTAGTTATTCATGCCACTACTGTTTTAGTTTTAAAAACACTTCTTATTTAAATTAAAAAAAATTATTCAGGTAACACTGATTCACATTGTTGTTTGTATTTTGGAAGTACAGTGTCTCTCCCAGTTTTAAGTACTCTTGCTTTGATACTGTATTGTATTAGCATATAAAACAGATGGGTATTTGTTTTGTTTGTAATCAAAATTCTGGTGAGAAGGACATCATGAAATTCAGAGTGAATGTTAAGACTATTGTAGGAACAAAGTTATATGAATAAAACTATTTAAATTGTAGGGGAGGTATTGAAACTGGTGTGTGTGAGTCTATGTCCATATCACCCTGAAAGTGCCCTATTTTGTCTGACTTCGGAAGCTAAGCAGGGTCAGGCCTGGTTCGTAGTGGGATGGGAAACTAATGTGTGAGCTGGGTCTTTATAAACAAGAAAGTGTGCTAGAGAGGAGGATAAGCAGAATAGTTCAGGAGGAGAAGAGGTAACCAAAGGTGCAGGAACACATGTAAAAGAGACTGTATGCTCTTGTCTTCTCAATGTGTGGGCTGGAGAATAGAAGTCACTGAGAGTGACAAGAGTTGGGACTGAATAGGTCCCTGCCAGGTTAGGGAATTTTAAGCAAAGCCAGGGAAAACAACTAGAGATTATTATCACAAGTGAGAAATTAGACCTTGAATTTATTAAGAGGTAGAGGGGGCGGGGAAAAGAAAACAAGACCAGAACTTAAATCATGATTGAATATACCTGATGAAGTAGGAAATCGTATTTGTGCCTGATGATCTCTTTTCTCGAAGGTCGATTCTTTTAGTGTATATGTGTGTGGGAGTGGGGGTGGGAGGACTGAATGGACAAATAAAGTTGGAGGTATAAACAAAGTGGTGAAGGAAAACAGGACTTCCCAATGTAGGAATCGGTGGGCATTGCTTTATTAAATAAAAAATGTGCAATACTGAGACTATAAAAATTACTTTATTTCAAGTGTGAAAATATAAAAACCACTTACATATAAAATTTAAGGGTAATGAAGCATTTCCAGCTTTAGTTCCTTATAGATATACTATTTGAGACAATATTCATACCAGGAATAAATATTAAGAGATTTAATTTTTAAAAATTAAGATCAAGGAGAAAACAATGCATTTTGTCATTGATGAAAAGCAGTGGTCAGTGACACAGGAGACAATTTTAGGACTCTTGTTGATATTGTCAGTGATTGGGGAAGTGGTCATGTGATCCCTAAGACACAAGGGATAAAAGGCAAACCTCTGAGAAAAGGTTCTTCAAGCCTATGATGGAGACACAGAACAAGTTGCTCATCTTCTTTCTTTGACTGCTACCTGGTCTGAATGGGTCCCAGGAATAGCTACCTCATTTATGCCACCAGCTTGAGAGTGAAGCCAAAATGAACAGTTGGCAGCACAGAGAGGAGGCAACCTGGTTCCATGGTGACCTACTATGCTGTGGAGTCCACCCTTCTTGAACTTCTTGTTATATGGGATTATAAATGTCCTTATCATTTAAAACATTTGAATCAGGAGGTTCTATTACATTTGTAGTGAACTAAACTTCCCAACTAAAACTTGAACTAAAGATAGATTAAAAGTAAACATTAGCAGATAGTTATAAGGTGTCAAATTAAAAATTCTCAACTTGTTAAATCAATTTCATTTAGTTTACATGATTTCTTTTCTTTGAATTGCTATTAATCATTTTTTTACACGAGCAGATCTAACCAATGTCATCACATGGTATTGCTGACAAAGATAAACAGAACAGAGAAAAGAACAGCAGCTAACTTGAGCTCTCTAAGAAGATTGTCTCTCTTATTTGGAGGTGGTGGTAGTAAACCTTTTCTGATGAAAGCCCATTGGTACAGCTCATGGAGGAAAAAAGTCTAACAATCTTTAATAACACTGGTCAACAAATTTTTACAAAAGTCATGTTACTGAAATAAAATTAGTCATTTCCTATCAATTTGTATGTGCTCAACACGAATATGACAGTCAAATTCTAATTTTGGCTCTAGTTTTTTTGGTAACCTGCAATAAATTGATGTTTCCATCACGAAATGCATGCCAATAGTAATAGGCCTACAGTTAAAACCTGTAAAAAATCAAGTCATAGACTATTTCTTAGATTTCTTCGCTTGTCTCTTGTACAGCTGTTTAGGAATAGAATAGATAAAAGACGGTTTCCGTTGTGCAAAAGCACAGCCTTAAGATTCAGTTTCAGAGTCTAGATATAGTCTCCATTCTTGTGGGTCATGAGTGATTTCTAAGGCATTCATGAGGCCCTCAGTATCGGAACAGAATACCAGAGTACTTTCCTTTCTGAAGAAAGGCTCCAACTGCTGGTGGCGCTTTCAATATAAAGTAATTGTGACATCTTCTTCTAGAAGATTCCATTGTTGGAGTCTTGATCCTAGCAATTCTGCCTTGTTCTTGGATAAGACCAAATCACGAACCAGGTCATTTAGTTCTTCCTGTGTTAGTCTATGTGGGGTTGATGATCCACCACAGTGAAAATCTGGATCACTGCATGCTGATGGAACAGGAGAAGAACAGGTCAGCTCACCCTTGTCCTCATCAGATGAATCAAGAGAATATTCTGCTGGAGGTCCTGGAATAGGAAGTCTCTCACCATGTGGAACTGGTCTCAGTGTAGATGGAATGTTTGGGTAGACTATTCTCGACTTCTTTTGCTTCGTTATTCTGCTGGAAAGAGGAGGAACCAAGCAGAAGTAACAGTCTTTCATGTGGTTGCTTGGCTTTCTCCACACCATGGGGACTGCAAACGGCATTGATGGTCTTTTGCCATTTAACCACTGTGAAAGCCGTGTTGTACATGTAGCACAGCATATATGCGAGGCCCAAGACTTGTCTTGGTCACCAACCTTGCATCCGAAGTAAAGATGATAAGCCTTCTTCACTTGAGAGGTGATACTTTTCTTCTGGTTGGCAAATGTCATTTCCCCACAAATAGAGCAGAAATTGTCCATGCTATTAACGCACTTTCGAGGCATTACTGTTCCGTATTGTGCCTAAATAGATAAAATAATAACAGTTCTAGGGAACAGTAGCTTAAACTGTCTCGTACAAAGTTTGAAATATTTTCAATGCTCAATCTTTCCCACAGGGCTTTCTATAGTGCACTGCTGACATCAGCTTACTTCAGCAGCCACCTGGCAGTAGTATTGCATTGCATCAGAAAAGGATGCAATCAACTCTGGATGATGTGTGCATGACGGTATTATGCCATGCGATGCAATATTACATCATTCTAGACTGATTTAGGATGTTGTTGCAGTCCTACTGGATACATTTACACGGTGAAACATACAAGATGAATTATATGAAATATCTTCAAAACGAGAGCTAATAAAAAATTTTCAGGGTTACATTCATGTTCAGCACACCAAGATACTACAGATTAGGGCCTTTTTAAGTCAGTAACGATCTCACTGTTGACCAGTGTAATAGTTTTAAAAAACCAACTAAGCATGTTCTTAAAACTAATAATATGTCCTTTACATACTTGCCTCCTGGCTGTAGTGGGATCATTGATGTGCATTTTTAATAACCTTAAATAAAAACCATACACTCATAGTATATGGTTGGGCACAAGGTATTATTAGCTATTATTACTAGCAGTGGCCTACTTAGAGGGAACAAACTATGGGCCAAATCTAGCACCGAGTGTCCCAGTGTCACCAAAGCTCTCCCTAGATGATTTGAAAGGTATCTACTTGCTTTTCTATATTTGACCTTTGCCTTACTCTCTTCAATATCCTTGAAAAGCTTAATCTCAGGGCTGCTGTATGCCTTTCATTTTCAGATACAAGCAGCAACTTTGGCATTTCTTATCACAAAAAACCCATATGAGAAAGCTGGCAAGCCCAGTGAACTCCCAGGGCGGAGAGCTTTTTCTGTCAAAGCTGGCAAGGCTTGATCATCCACCATCTTCAGAGTTTGACCATTGAGTTGGACAGTTCTGCCAGGGGAGAAGACACATCCAAGTTAGTCAAGTTGTTTGTGTGTCCTACCTGTTCTATAGAGCTCATGAGATCTTTCATGGTCTGTGTGTGTGTGTTTAGCAATCTATACTATATAACTTGTATTTCAATACTCTATCGGTTAAGTATTTGTCCTATATGATTTTTTAAGCTACAGTTCAATAGTTGTGACAGAGGGGTCTCTCCGGTAGCACAGGGGTTAAAGTCACATCACTATGAAGCTATTGGCAGCCACTGTGGCCAGACCCTTCTTTCTTCGCCTGCTGCTCCTCTCAGCACTGTATTTCAGTAGATCTACCTGCTCTGCTCCCTACCCTGTCTCTGGTGAATCCTCTCACCCCTCAAACCTTTAGCCTATACACCAACTCTTGTATGCATAAATTAATAAAATAAATCTTAAAAAAAAATAGTTGTGACAAGACCATATGGCCTGCAAAGCCTGAAATATTTACTAAATATTACCTTACAGAACATGGAACACTCATAATCTATAGCAGGCAATATAGTGGACACATTAAAAGGATTAACATGATATAATTTCTGGATTAGCTGCTATTTTAAAAAAAATTCTTATTTTTAAAATGTATATCCTTTACATTATTGTGTATTCCCCTAAGGTTTCCCACCACCAATTCACCCGTGAACCGTCATGATAGTCCCTTGTGCTCTTTTCTCCCCTATATTGATCTCTCCTCCTCCTCATCCCCTGCAGGATATCTCTTATGTATGGTTACCTGCTAGTTTTTGTTTTTTTGTGTGTGTGCTATTTTCTCCTCTTGATCTCTCGATTGGCTCCCCTACATTTCTCCTATAAGTGAAGCCATTCAATATTTTTCTTTTTCCTTTTGGGTTATTTCTCTGAGCATGATCCCTTCTAGCTCCATCTATGTTGCTGCAAATTGCATTAGTTTATCATTTTTGATTGCTGAATGGTATTCCATGTACATGTACCACATCTTCTTGATCCAGTCATCAATTTTGGGGCATTGGGTTGTTTCCATATCTTTAGCTGCTTTTTTTTAAATGGTAAAATACTTTAAAACATTTTTATAAAAAGCAAATATATAGAAAGTGAAATGTAAATTTCACAAATTTAATATAAAAATGGTAATCAATGAATTTTCCCACTTGCAACTATGTCCATAAACCCTCTAATTCCCATCCCTCCAGGAGGTATGCATTAATTTTCTTAAGACATTTTGTAAGAATATATATTGCTGTGTTGAAATAAAAATGATTTTATCTGGTTAAACCAAAGATTCCAAAAAAATATGTTTTCTTTGCATTTAACTGTTGGAATTCAAATTCAAAATGGAATCAAAGGGCAAAAATTTCAGGACAGATATTATTTATTATGCATATTTTTACTTTTTAAATCAACTAACACCTGCTCACAGCAATGAATTCATTATAAGCAAGTTTATGGAAAAAAGCTTTAGTCTACTTTTAGATCTATGATAGTTACTTCCATAATCCAAAATAACGCTGTATCTCTATTATCTTTTTCTCAAATGCTTTTTATATTATGAAAAAAGTTTGCAATTTATTATTGAAAATTTAGAAGATGAATATCAGAATTATGTCAATCTTATATGGAATACATCTCATACATATAGTGCTCTTATAATAGTGCATTGCATTTAGTAAGCTCTGTAAATGTATCTATCATCATTAGTATTCAGATAAATATAACAAAGGTAACCTGATAACTCATCATAACCATTTAAACATTTTTATGTATGTTCCCTCATCTTTTTCCTGTATAGTATATATGCACATATGTTTATCTAAACAAAAGTCAACATACTTTGGTTTAGTATGTTCTAAACACAGTCTCTTAAAACCTGATTCTTTTTCCCTAGACATATTGCAGCCTTTGCTCACGCCATTAGATATTCATCCATTACATCATTTTAAAGGTTGCACAGGATTCTGTTGTGTGAACATATTAGCTTATTTACTTAATTATCTAATGTTAGATCAGTTAGTTGTTTCCAACTTAGCATTATTATAAAGTTATCAGTTTTAAAGTTTCCATACTCTGTTTTCACTAAGTATCATTCAGCAGAAAAACCGGTTTCCATCTAGTCTTGGTTAAAGGCGCAGCGCTGGGCTCTGTACCCTAAGTCCTACAATGAGATGCCCATAATTGCGCTAGAAGCTAGTAAGCCTACATACCAGTCAAACTCAGGCCACAGGTACTGGGTGTATTTTAGCATCTTTATCACATTAGTTCTTACATGAGGGGAGGGAGGAAATACCACAACCACCATCAGGAAGCCACAACCAAAAATAGGGCTTGAAAACTTCTCAAAATGACAGTCAGTAGTAAATGCTGTTCTACATGAGATGGAGGGTACTTTTCAGAAACAAACAAGTTTTTAGAGACACTACAGAGTTTAAAGGTAAAGATCATTGTGACTTGATTCTGTTGCTGTGGATTATGATGGTGAAACATGGTTTCAGCAACAAGATGCTAATAACATCAGTATATATTGTCTCATCAGCTATAAACATAGCTAAGGAACTCTCAATATACTTAGCCTACTTTAAAGCATGCTGATTTCCACTTCAGGCTGGGCAGTGAGGATAAGGTTTTATTTGAGGGTAATAACATGATGACAAACAGATGACATGCTTGTTAAGTTTCAGATGAAGTAAATTGCAAAGAATTAGCAAGCAACAAATTTGACAGAATAGGGATGCTGGGCAAAACTGACCATAGATACATCTGATTTACTGCTTTCATACTAAGGATATATTCACTCATATATTTATTACATATTTACTCTGCAGGACCTTCTATAGGCACTGTGTATGTTGTTCAAGTAGAAAATAACTTTTAAAGGTGATCATTTTAAGGTCAATGGTATACCAAAGTGTGGACTCGTTAAACTTATCTAGGGTACTTTTTATAACATTTTAACAAAAATATAAGTAATACATACTCATCAAAGAAAATTAGGGTAATGAAATATTATCCATATTTTGCCAGTTTTCCAATTATAAAGCATGAGATGTGTAGCTAGAATGCAGCAGTCTGATAAATACGGCAAAGAGAAGAATCATTGAGGAAATTGGGTATAGCTAGCCTGGAGAGAAGACAATCCAATCGTCCCTCAAATATTTGAGACTTATTCTGTAGAAAACGAAGTATTAGACATTGCTCAAAAAGTAAGGGTAGCAAACTTAAATGCCTCCAAGGGCCAGAAAAGTTATATATGAAAGTATATTAGGACAAGCATAAGGGGAACTTACAGGGGCAAAGAGAATAAAATGCTAAAGTATAAATAAAAAGCTGTGTAAAGTAAACAGTACTAAATCAACTCCATCTAATTGAGTAAACAAGCCCAGAGTTGCCAGGGTATCCATATTTTTTTAAATTAAGTAACATTGGTTTACAACATGGTATGTGATTCAGAGGCATAGGATAACACCTACCTAGAAATCCAGGTGTTTTAGGAGTCATCAATCTCTTAATGTTCACAGCTAATTAAAAATAAAAATTAACAGGAGTGGATGCCAACCTTCCCTCCCAGATAAAAGAGACACAAAAACTTCCAAACCCACTAGTCAGTCCATCATCATAGGTGTAGTTTACAACCCTTACTTTACAGATTAGAACTAAGAGCAGCAAATGAACAGTGCAGAGAAGTCCACTGTACCCTGGCGAGACACCAGAACAGCTGCCCCAGAACTGGCAGAGCAAGTAGGGCTTTTGAAGGGCGGTTGAACTAAAGGGATCTCTTAAGACGCTTCCAAGTCTATTAAGCAATTAGTTCAGGAAAACTTTCTTATCAGCTTCAGACACAAATATGCTAGAAATACCCATTTCAAAACCAGTCAAAACCCAAACAGAAAATCATGCCACTCAAATATGCATTACTTACAACTTATAAAAGGTTTGAACTACAGGAAGATAAGTAAACCATGGTATCTTATAAAGTACACAACTCATTAAAAAGGCCTATAAAGCTATGGAAAGACACTTAGCGAAACCTGTAGATTGCCTTTCCCTGTTTTCCATGAGAGGTTGTATGATTATGGTAAAATGCATCGGAAAGAAAAATAAAGGAATTGTATTCAAGTGTTAAAAATGCTTTTCTAGGGTCTCCTTTGTAGTGTAGGTGTTAAGTCTCAGCACTATCAAGCTATCTGCCCCCCATTTTGGCCAGAGTTCCAATCAGGGAGCTTCCCAGATGGCACAGCAGACCTCTCTAGTCTCTCCTGCTGCTCCCCTCAGCAGTGTAATTCAGTAGATCCTCCTGTTCTGCTCCCCACTCTGTCTCTGATGACTCCTCTCACCCCCCTGCACCTCTGGCCTGCAACCCAGTTCTTGTATGCACAAATAAATAATAAAAAAAAAAATCTTAAAAAAAAAATGCTTGTCTGTCGAGATAAGATTTTGGAGAAAGCACGCTGATTGTACTTTTCCAGGTTCTGTCACTGAAAATATCACTCATTATGTAGGTGAAAGAAAGAAATGGTGAGAATTTTGTAAACTCTCAATTTTTTAATGTTCCAGTGTGAGAATGGCCATGACAAGAAAAGAGCTCCTTTCAACATGCATTGGCAGGAATCTTACAATGTTTGTGTGCTGGACTCTTTAACACTCAGTCATTGTTTGCTATACTGTTAAAGGAGGGCTTTTAAACGGCATACTTAATGACTGCTTTATAAATTATTTTATTTCCAATAAATGTTTTTTTAAACCAAAATGTATTAAGACCAACTTCAAATAACACAGCCAGATGGTATATTTCTGGCCATTTTTGTCTTTTCTTTAACCAATAAGAAAAAAATTTATCTTAATGGTGTAAGAAAATCATAGCCAGCTCACATGGTGTGATATTTTACCCCAACCGCCATGCCCTTAATAGCAATTATATATAGGTGTATTTTGCTTTAGTGATTGTGGTACCAAAAATTGTGTCTTTTCAGAGCAAATAATCTAAATGCATTGGATGAATCTTGATGTATCAAGTTGTTTGAAATGTAAACTATTCCCTAAGATAATTAAAATTGCTAGTCTATATTCATGAACTTCTGCCTTGGACTCTCAGAGTTATATCTATATTGGTAAGTGTTTATAAATTTTCTGAATATTAAGAATTGCTATAACTTGAAATAGTTGCCTTTTTTGGGGTCCCCTACCAACATTCTATTTTCATAAATGTGAATAAATTTGGTGCAAGTTTGAAATAAACAAGGAAAATTACTCACTCCGAAAGTATTCCATCAGGTCCTGAAGGTTTTATAAGATATTTGTCTACTTGTTTGTCAAAGAATCGATGTGGCAACTGCAAGCGCTTGGTGACATTATGGAGGTTTAAGGCATACAGAGTTAAGTCTCCTTCTTTATACCTTGGGCTAAAAGTAAACAGATTAACTCAGTACAATTTTATCTCATCAAAGTAATAAAAAACTCAATTATTAATATGATCAACAGATACGAGTTTTAGTAACAGTAATGATGACAGACCCTCTTTGTAGTCCTCCTTCTATGAAAATATTAGACCACTGATTAAATCTTATTTTGAAAACCTGATTACAGACAATGCTCTTCACACTTCATTTTCTAGCTAGAGCACCCCAAGATCTTTGCTGCTTTGCCATGCTGAGTTGTTAGGAAGTCAGCCAGCCCACCCATGTTGAAACAAAGGGAGGTTAAATGGTAAAAAGTGGATTTTGTGGACTTGTGTGAATTTATAATTCACTTAAACAGGACTTTTCCCAGTCTTATGAAAGACTGAAACAAACAAGAAAACTAAATCCATTGACACATTTCAGAATTTAGTCATCGAAACTAATTCCCTACTTCCTCTTAGTGGGGCCCCACTATCCATCGAGTTCCCACTCACTGGAAAGTGAACATAGGGGGCCTCCCTGGTGCTACAGTGGTTAGGTGCTGCGCTGTGGAGCTGTCAGCAGTGGCGATGCAAGTTCGACACCCAGCCAGGGAGATTCCCACATGACGCAGCAGACCTCTCCTGCCTCGCTGCTGCTTCCCTGAGCAGTGTGTTTCCATCGATCTGCCTGTTCTGCTCCCTGTTCTGTCTCTGGTGAACCCTCTCGCCGCCCCACAGCTCTGGTCTGTACCCCAGCTTGTATGTATAAATAAATAAATCTTAAAAAAAAAAAGTGAACACAGGAGTGACTATATATATATGTGTGTGTGTGTGTATATATATATATATATATATATATTTAAAATTATTTATTTATTTATTTTTTATTTATATATACAAGCTGGGGTACAGGCCAGAGACGTGGGGCGGCGAGAGGGTTCACCAGAGACAGAGCGGGGAGCAGAATAGGCAGATCAGAAATACATTGCTGAGGGGAGCAGCGGGCAATGCAAGAGAGGTCTGCTGCGCCCAGGAGTGACTTTTTAAGTCAGAATTAGTATTATAGTATCCTTCCTATGAGGATGTAGAGATTGCAACTAAGAAAAAGGGGAAAAATTCTGAGATCTAGAAAACTTTTTTGCTATCTAAGGGCTACAATACTGAACTACAAGAATCTCCATGGCCACAAGGGACTATGGTGGTGGTTCACAGGTGCTATGCCGGTGGGAGAACTATGGGAACTATACCTGAGGGGAGAAGTAAAATAATGTCCAAAATTGAACGATATAAGGAGGTAAATAAATTTAATAAAAAATCTTAAATACGAATGTTAAATTTAAGATACTATTAGTATTATGAATAATTGCCACAGAAAAAATTAAAAAAAAAATCTCCATGGCCTTTAAATTCTAGAAACTGGGTTGAAACTTTTGAAAACAAAAGTATTGTTGTTCTCCTTTTTTTCATTCATCTTCTTCCTTATTAAATTTATCAGCCATGATATATGGGGATAAGTATGTTCATATGATTATTCATTTATATCAATTTATATTCATACTTATATTCACTCAGTCATTCAAAGAATTAACCACTCACATAAAAAACAGTTATATGTTCCAACATTTTTAGTATTCTTTATTTAAATTCAGGATATACTTCCATTTATGGATTATGATAATTAAAATCACTATAAATCTTTGTTGTAATACAAATAGCTATATTTAAGCTATGCCTTTTTTTTTTTTTTTTGGTTAGAAGGTGTCACCATATAACTATGAATATGAAAAAAATAAAGACCAATGAACCACCTTACAACTGAATAGACAGAAGGTAGCAGGGTGTTACAGTAGGAAGTTATATGGTTACTGATTAAAACATGTTGATTGTAAAGGGTGTGTTGTTACATACTTACTGGTTGATGTTTGTGCAATGAAGATAAACTCGAAGTTTGCTTCTGTCTGGACCTTTCACTTTTGCCATTAACACAGTGGTACCCACCAATTTCTTAAACAGAAGAGACAACCAATAATCCTAGTTGTGGTGGTTGGGAAAGGAGAGACAGAAATAGACCTTTACTTATTTCTTTATTCACCAGAAACAGGGTCAAGCAAATAGTTATCTGACAAAAGAGTGTGATTGTTATTACAGAGGTATTTAAATATGATTCATCTTTTGGTCTGTTTTATCACGGTGAATCTGAGGGCATTATCTTGTTTCCTGCTTTTTACCACTGGAGGGCTGTTCCCACAATTCATAGGGCCATGCCTGCATGAGATGAATTTCGGAATGCATTTCACTGCATCCAAAATATCTGCCTTGCAGTGCAAATCACATAAGAAAACAGATATGGGGTCTCCCTGGTGGCACAGGGGTTGAGTCTGAGTACTATATTATGCCATCATTGCTATGGCCTGAGTTCTATCCCCAACCAGGGCGCTAATCCACATATGGCACAGCAGACCTCTTCTATCTCACACTGCTCCCCTCAACAATGTATTTCAGTAAATCCACCTGTTCTGCTCCCCACTCTGTCTCTGATGAATCCTCTCACCCCCTCACCTTCTCACCTCTGGCCTACACCCCGTTCTTCTATGCTAGATAATAAACTTTTAAAAAAAGAAATGAAAAAAAAAAAGAAAACAGATATGGATGGTTGGATGGTGGTAATGCCCATTCTCTTGAATCCTGCAGATGTCAAGGGTACCATTTACTCTGGCAAGTTTTACTAGTCGACTGTGAACTTGAAGGAAGACGTGTATTTAGTGCATATACAAATTTTATTCTCAAGAGTTTGTGCTTGGCCACTTAAAGATTTAGATATAGTAAATATCTGATACAGTTTTTAAAAAAGAGTGGCAAGGGTGCTAACTGGCTAATTTCTAGATTTTGTACTCCAAGCGAATTTTGCAAAAACTACCATCCTTGTTCAAGGATCATTTGAGAAAGGGCTAGAAGTAGATTTAGGATATTTGTCTAAAGAAATGATCATGTTCAGTGAAATAAGCCAGAAAGAAAGAGAAAAAATATCGAATGGTTTCACTTATAACAGGAATATAGGGGAGCCAAATAAGAAAGCAACATTCAGCAGGGAGGGAGGGGAGGGGGAGGGCTCAAAGGGGGGGAGGAGGGGTGCACGGAGGACTATGGTGATGGCTCCACGGGTGAACAGGTGGTGGTAACTTATGGGGAATACATAATAATGTAAAAGATACGAATAACAAAAATAAATATTATATTAAAAAAAAAAAAAAAAAAAAAGAAATGATCATGTTTGGTTTACCACTACAGATGACTCATAATAGACTTGGGGAAGATAGATTCCATTTCATACAAGGTCACTTTACTAAAAAATTTCTAAAAATTATCAATAGTATGCTCTACAAGCTTGGACCACTATAGATTACAAGCAATTTTGTTGGGAAATCTAGCTATAAGCCACAAAAATCTAGCTTATATTTTGGCATGTGTTTTTTGTAAAATTTCTTTAGCTTTCCTATAATATTTAAATAATTTCTTTAGGAATTATTCATAGAAAATAGATACCCTTAAATGGCATTTTAAACTATAAAAATCAAGGTCATACTTCTCAGGACTATGTGTACACTATCATAACTTTAAACACATATATGTTATATATTATTACATATTATTATATAATATGACTTTTTTTTAGTTTAGGTTTTTTTTTTAAGATTTATTTATATATGCATACAAGCTGGGGTGTAGACCACCCCAGGGGTGAGAGGGGTGAGAGGATTCACCAGAGATAAAGTAGAGAGCAGAACAGGCGGAGTGACTGAAATACACTTCTGAGGGGAGCGGCAGGCGAAACAGGAGAGGTCTGTTGTGCCATGTAGGTTAGCTCCCTGGCCAGGGATTGAACTTGTGCTGCAGTGACTGCTGATAGCTTCATAGTGCTGAGACTTAACCCCTTGCGCCACCAGGGAGACCCTTAATATTACATATATATTTATATATATATATATATATATATATATATATATATATATTCCAACTTACCTTTATATATATGTATATATATAATTTCCCACTTACCTTCAACTCTTAAATCAGGAAATGTAGTGTTTCTTCCAGGTGACTTTGGCGTAGAAACACTACATTTTCTGATTTAAGAGTTGAAGTGGGAAATTAGACTTTATTCATAAATATCTTGAAGATCATTAAAAAAATAACCATTTTTTTTTTCATAGAACTGGGGTATAGGCTAGAGGTAGAGGGTGTTGGTGGGGGTGGGTGAGAGGATTCACCAGAGACAGAGTAGGGAGCAGAACAGGTATATCTATTGAAACACACTAAGGGAGCAGTGGGCAAGACAGGAGAGGTCTGCTGTGCCATATGTGGGTTAGCTCCTTGGTCAGGGATCAAACTCAGGGCATATTGGTGACAGCACCGAAATTTAACTCCTAGGCCACCAAGGAGGCCCAGATTTTTTTTTTTTAAGTAAAATAAGTAAAGTAAGTGAAGATTTCATGATTAAATATTTTGAAGTTTTGGATACTGCAAGTCAATTTTAATTTTGACTTAGTTTATAAAACATTTTTGATCAAGTTTGCCTTGTAAAGTTAAAATCATAAAAATTTAAATGACACCTTTTTGAAAAAATTACACACCGTGTACCAAATGGCCCACATTTAAAAAGTTATTCCTGGGTCTCGACGTTTTCTCTTGAGACGTTGAAATGCTGGAATGAATGATCTTTAGAAAGTCTTCAAATACACAAATCCATAGTTTATTATTTAATGAGCGTATCAAATCGACTGAGAGGTAGACTACAATAGGTGGTTAAAACAGAGATCCCTGAGTGCAATCTAGTCTATTCACAGAAATAGCCTAACAGTGGTCACTTACAGGTAAAGGCTTGAAGTTTTCATCTACTAGGTGATAATTTCCAGCTCCGAAGAACACCTGCCTCATCACCACTTCTATACCCATCTTGGCTGACAGGCCCAATTTGTCCAGCCACCTGGAAAAGAGTGAAGACAAGTTTTCTTTCAGTTTGGAAAAGAAAATAACCCAATTCAAGTCCCATATTATCCTGACTTAATCATCTGTGTGGGATGAATTAATTATAAGTCATTTAACAGAAATGGAGACTATGCTTCCTTCACATTTTTCCATACTTCAGCATGAGCACAAACTCCAGAAAACTCTTCATATACCTCAGAAGCCCTTTTCAGAGTAAGACCACATCCTACCTGACTCCTCACCCTGGGCCCCAGCCTATGAGTGAGGTCTGAAGAGAAGAGGGCTTTTAGTCAGCAGTAGTACATGTGAAATAAGTAGAACAAAATCAGAACTTTTATGGACACCTCCCACCTTCCATCTTTAGTTCAAAACACAACAAACACCTCCATTCTTTCCTCTATCTTCACAGCTCCATGAGCATAAAGGATGTCTCAATGGGAGGATATAGAATAACAGACTAATAGTGTCAACAGAGTTTTGAAATGCAAGTAAGATAGCTATTTAAAGACACCAGTTTGTGATGGATAATTGAGTGACTGAGTGAGTCTTTAAATTCACTGGAAGTCCCTCCTTCGGGCTCTAAATATTGGGAATTCACGAGTATAGCTCTATGTATGAAATATCCTTCTCAGGGTCAAAGTTCTAGATGTACTTTTTTGCACTATACTTCCACAAAAGAACAGGATCCCTGGCATAGTTATGGGCCATAATTAAGGAACAAAACTTGTGAAGCAATTCAGTCAAACAATGATTGATTTGGGACACACATTACAGATGACCAACAAGTCATTTTCTCACAAAGTCTGGCACACCTTTTGGGGCTCAGCCACAGAAATCATCTTTGATCAGATTTTTGCCTGATGAGCTATTTCAGCTGAACAGGAGGATAGGAGAAGGCTGCAGTAAGTTCCCGAGGGGAGTGCGACCTCACTCACATAAAGCCAGCCGCAAAGGTGTTGGACAGCAAGGGTGCTCCACCCCCGTAGGCAGAGCTTGTTTCTCCTAACCAAACCTTCTTGTGGGGTCTGATCTCCTCAACCACCTAAGAAACAGGAAAGTTTCCATGGTAATTGCAAACAATCCTACCAATTATGGTGTTGAAGATTAATGACATCCCAAAACTTGTATTCCCAGACCCATCCATTCAATGTAGTTACAAAATATGTTCACAGTCACTTAGGTCTTGGGCAATTTACTTTTGCTGAAATACTGAGTGTGGAAGGAATGTAAATAATCTCATTCTTATGACATATGAGAATTAATTCTACCAAAACGCTATGGGGAGTATTTTAAATTTTCAATCAATATTCAAAGGTGATACCCAATGCTAAGAGGGACTGAAGGTATATAAGACTTAGCACCTATTCTGTAAACTTAGAAAATCACATACACTTATACACATATAAAATTTAGAATCAGCCAGACAACAAAATAAGGGCCCTGGTTTTACATCAAAAAGAAGAAAAAGATTATTACCTGGAAAATTTTTTGTACAGATGAAATAAAAGTGTCCAACACATCAGGGTTTAGAAAATCTTCTTTAGTAGCAATTCGACCATTCAAGTAGTAGCTAAATCAGAAAATATTCAGAAAAAAATAAACTTTACTTTCTGCTTTTAAGTAGTGGGCTCTCCTTGCTCCCTTTCCTATCTCTTCCGATCCCCCTGTTATAAAAAAATAAAAGGTCACAAGTTTTACAAGGAGAGATCAGGGTGGAAGGAGTCAATTACTGTCTTGAGAAGTCCAGCCACACTGCAGGTGCTCATGCATGAATTACCCATTCTTTGACAAGCACACTAGTTTTAGTTACTTATCTGTTTCAAGAGTTAGTTAAGTGATAGCATGCCTTGATCTTGTAGGAACTACCACGTTATTTAAATAAGTTAGATTTTTTTGTTAATATTAAAATTGTAATGAAGTAGGCCTCCCTGGTGGTGCAATGGGTTTAAGTCTCAGCACTGTGAAGCTGTCCACAGCCACTGCAGCACAAGTTCGATCCTGGCCAGGGATCTTCCCACATGGCCCCGCAGACCTCTCTTGCCTCACCTGCTGCTCCCCTCAGCAGTATGTTTCAGTGGATCTGCCTGTTCTGCTCCCCACTCTATCTCTGGTAAATCCTCTCACCACCCCACACCTCTGGCCTACACCCCAGTTCTTGTATGCATAAATAGATAAATCTTTTTTAAAATTCTAATACATTGCTGCTGCTTGAGATACTACTTATTTTGACTGTAAAGTCAATTAGTAGTTAAATGGAAACAGAGTGGGAAGCAGAACGGGCAGATCCACTGAAGAACACTGCTGAGGGGAGCAGTGGGTGAGGCAGGAGAGGTCTGCTGCGCCATGTGCTCCCCAGCAGGACATCAAACTCACGCAGCAGCTGCTGACAGCTCCACAGCGCTGCGCTTGTCCCGTTGCACCACCAGGGAGGACCCTACTTTCTTAGTTTTAAGAGCAGAAGACATACTTACTGATGCCATGTAACTGAGTCAATTACTTCTCCCCCAGCCATCAGGAAACTAGAAAAAAACAGAATAAAACTATGATGTCATTTAATTCTCATAGGCACAATATATACATATAACACATGAACAGCAGTTTTATTTCCTAGAAATGGACTACTTACTACTTTAGGATCAGACAAAAATAAGCTTATTGATTCTGATATAATTGTATCTTAGGTGCCATTTGTCCCCCAGTTTTTAGTATTCTGAACCGGTCAGTCTTCTCATTTTGTAAACCACTTTGTTCAGCAGCAATGGTCTAGTAACGTAGACTACTGAGGATTCTCCTTCAGAGAAAAATATTGTTTTAAAGAAAAGTGGTTTTGCTTCCTTTAGCCCTTACCTCCTCAACATCTTAAGAGTTTTTCCTCGAGGCTGGCCAACATCAGGACCACAGAGTTTGGCATTTTTGAAAGTGGATTTTTCTAAAAGTTTATGCAACTCAATAAAATCTTCTCCTAACTGCAATCCATCAATGAAAATACCAGCCTTCTTTCTGAAACTGTTAGGTTCTGAAAGACAACAATTCTCAAAATAATCATTTGCCTAGAAATTATATATTTAAAAGTAAATACAGCAGGATATATAAAAGCAACAACACATTTTCCAAATCACAAAAACGTAGGCAAGAAAAAGCAAAAATCCTGGTTATAAAGAAGCTATTCTAGAGAAAGAAAACTTTATATACCTGAGGTTTGAGAGAGTATTTGGTTTTTTTTGTTTTTGTTTTTTTTATTTTTTTAATATATTTTTATTATTTATGTCTTTTACATGAGAGAGTATTTGAAGCTAATAATGGGGATATTAAAGCAGGGTTGTTTTGGAAGTAGCCTGTATTCAGTATTTAATAGCCTAATGTACTTAAAAGAAGATTGGAGGGTGGGGGGAGAGATATTTAAATGGCTTTCTACAATGCCATTAAAAGCTTTGTTTAGAATGTTTTGTTTTACTAGAATTTTTATTCAAAAAGTGTATGTACCGGGGGCCTTCCTGGTGGTACAGAGTTGAAGACACAGCGTTATCAAGCCATTGCCAGCGACTACAACATGAGTTCGAACCCTGGCCAGGGAGCTAACCCACATGGCGCAGCAGACCTTTCCTGTGTCGCCCACTGCTCCCTTCAGCAGTGTATTTCAGTAGATGTGCCTGTTCTGCTCTTTACTCTGTCTCTGGTGAATCTTCTCACCCCATGAACCTGGGGCCTACACCCCAGTTCTTGTCTGCATAAATAAATAAATAAATATATATATATGTATTTTTTTTTTAAAGTGTATGTATAAGTGAGCCTGGAAGAGCAACAATGGAGAGATGGGAAGGAGACACAGGGCATGTCTGATCTACTTGCCAAATGCACCTTACTCACGCTCTTCCTTGATGTCTTCTCCATCCCCCTGGAAACCAGATCTCTTGACAAAATGAGACCCAAGGAAGAAGAAAGTATAATGACATCATTCTTTTACCTTACTCTGAAGAGTGGAAGAGTTTGAAATGGGTAGAGGAGAAAATTAAGAAGGGAGGGATGTAGAGATGGGTAAGGATGGGTACAGATGGCCAATTAGTTAATGTAGCAGTCATTCAACATCTAGCTGCAATGTGGTTGCCTCTAAGCCTTTACTCTGTTTTCTATGTTCCAATCTGCCAGTTATCCTTCACAACCTGACGCCAAAATATACAGCTAGACACTATCATAACACATCTCATTATAGACATATATCTTAACTCTTAGCTTGTTTTATTGCCATTCTGACTCCCTACCTTTATAATGGAAGTCTCAAGAAGGCAGAAGACCTTGCCCTGGAGCCAAACCTTCACTGGAGCCAAATCACAACTCTTCCATTTAGTTGCTCAGTATGACACAGTTATTTATCTATAGCTCTTTCCCTTGTGCCCCTTTTATCATCTGTGAAATGACCATCAAATTTATGTTTATCTCAGGGTAGTTATAAAGATAAAATGTTATTAAGTGCTCAGAATTTATCTATCTGCCTATCTATTTATTTATTTATTTATTTAAAGATTTATTTATTTAGGCATACAAGCTGGGGTACTGGTCAGATGCATGGGGCGGTGAGAGGGTTCACCAGAGACAGAGTGGGGAGCAGAACAGGCAGAGCGACAGAAACACACTGCTGAGGGGAGCAGTGGGTGAGGCAGGAGAGGTCTACCGCGCCATGTGGGAATCTCCCCAGCCAGGCATCGAACTTGCAGAGCTGCTGCCGTAAGTGCTCAGAATTTAATGGATAGTGCTTATGATATTACTATAAGTTATTTCACATATTGTCAGCTCCACTGGCCAATGTGTGGAAAAAACACTATAAATATGATTTCTTTTTTTTTTTTTTAAAGATTTATTTATTTATACATACAAGCTGGGAACAGGCCAGAGGTGTGGGGTGGCAAGAGGGTTCACCAGAGACAGAGTAGGGAGCAGAACAGGCAGATCAGAAATACACTGCTAAGGGGAGCAGTGGGCGAGGCAGGAGAAGTCTGCCGCGCCATGTGGGATTCTCCTCGGCTGGGCGTCGAACTCGCATCGCTGCTGCTGACAGCTCCACAGCGCAGCGCTTAACCGCTGCACCACCAGGGAGGGCCAAATATGATTTCTTTAATAAAAAATTTCTCTGAATGAAGAAATGAGAGCAGAGCTAGAGGGGAACTATTTTGACTTTCTGATATAACATAAAGTAGGTTCAGTTACGAATTTAAGTAAACCTGCAATGAGTGAATAAGGGGAATTTTTAAAAAGTAGCTTTCTAAGCTATGTGGAGGTTCCTCAAACTACTAAAAAATGGAGCTACCACATGACCCAGCAATTCTACTCCTAGGAATCTACCCAAAGGACATAAAAACATTAATTCAAAAAGATACCTGCACCCCCATGTTTATTGCAGTACTATTTACAATAGGTAAGATATGGAAACAACCGAAATGCCCCAGAATAGATGCCTGGATCAAGATGTGCTATATAAACGCAATGGAATACTATTCAGCAATCAAAAAAGATAAACTCATGCTATTTGCAGCAACATGGATGAAGCTGGAAGGGGTCATGCTCAGTGAAATAAGCCAGAAGGAAAAAGAAAACTACCAAATGGTTTCATTTATAGGAGGAATATTGGGGAACCAAATAAGGGATCGGGGAAAAAATAACAACAATAATAATAAAAACCCAATAAAACTAGCAACCATAAATAAGAGACATTCTATGAGGGAGGGGAAGGAAAAGGGATCAAAACAGGGGAGAGAAGAGCACAAGGGACTATGGTGACGGTTCATGGGTGAACTGGTGGTGGGAATTTAACAGGGAATACACAATGATGTAAAAGATATAAGTAAAAAATATATATATATATATTTTAAAAAGTAGCTTTCTATATTGTGGTTATTGTATCTGGATGTAGAATAAGAATGAATGTAAAAAATATATTCTTTCAATTTCATTGATGCTAGAGTGGTCATTCCTATTAGTGATCCATACATATTTTGAAGGACAAGGCTAATCTTTAGCACTTTGGTTAGAATTTTTAAGTTCCTTACAAAAAAGAGTGAAGAAGCAGATAATCAGGAACTGTTCCCAGGTAGGATTATATACTGGGTACTTCTCCCTTGAGCTCATCATGGGGTTGCAATGGGACTGTTAAGATGAACTTAAAGTTGACAAATAGCAAAAGGAAAAGAAGGGTAAAAACAAACTGTATGTTACAGTTTGCTGAGTCCAGCTTGCCAGGTATACAGCTAAGTGACCCTGAAAATCTCAAGGGAAAATGAGCTGTGGAACGAGTTGCTGGAGCCAACTAGTTGTTCTCAGTTTAAATTTAACATAAAGTGGAATTAGCAACAGGTTCTGGGAAATACAAAAGAGTTTTCGGCCAATAGTTTCATTGTTGGGCACTGATGTGAATGTGCTGAAGTAGATTTGCTAATATTAAAAGGAATATCATGAATGAGAACAAATAATGCCAAAGGGATCTTAGTAATAGAATGTTCCCAGGGATACTTACCATTGCCTAGTTCCCAAGAAATGTCATAACTCTTAGAAGAGCAGTAGTCCAAGAGCAACTGAGCATTGGAGCTGTTCCACTGCAAATCTGCTGTTCTTAGTAATGCATTTAGACCAAAGATCAAGTCGAGTCCTGAGCAATTTGCAAAATTATACAGCATATCCACTGAGCTTTCTGAAAGAAAAATGTAATTTATTGACTAGGTTAGCACCACCTTGATAAAGGCCTCCAGATATGCTTTCATAATGAATTACCAGTTCTGTTGTTAAACTGAAGGAATTGCAGCTCTAGTAAGTGAATATAATTGTGAATAAAGGACAAAAAGAATGAATTGAATTTATTTATTTTTATGCTACAAAAACACAGTTTATTTTTCCATGTCCCATATTATACATATGTGTCCATATTTCCTATGTTCCAAAAATACACAGAGAGGCACAAATCTCCCAGGCCTGGTTGGGCCTTGCTTGGGTTCTGCTGCCTCTTCCTGTTGCTTGTGATCTAGAACTGGTGAATTAAAAAAAAAAATATGTGACATTTGCTGCAGTGTTGAGTTTAGTCCCTTGGGAGCTACCAGATACTTGAATCTGGCACCTAGGTTTTGTTCAAATGATCTCAGGCAAGCAAGGGAAACTATGTAAACAGCTCAGCATTCATCATGCACGAGCCAAAATCCCCCTATCAACATAAACCCATTCTTTAACACCTCAATATCTCTACTAACAAACCCAGTCACAAAATATATTGATAAATTTAATTCTATTTAAAATAGGTGCTTGAAAACTGCATGAACATAATCTACTAATGTAAAATAAATAGAATTTTACAGTTTTAAAATTGGCCTAGAGCTATAGGGCTGCGACTTAACTATGTGCCAAGGTACCTTGGGATGTGGCAATGAATTCAGCAATATGATCGGTGAATTTAGCAAACAAAAATACAGGCCATCTAGTTAAATTTGAACTTCAAGTAGATCATGAAAAACATTTAGTGTATGGCCTACTGTTTTGAGAAAAATGGTAAAAAGTTAGTGTTTATCTCAAATTCAAACTTAACTGGAATCCCTATTGACAGGGATTGCAGGATCTTTTAGATTTTCAAGAGAAGCATGTCGACACCTGTTGGACATGATGAGAACTATTACTATTAGGGTGTTTGGACCTAACAACTTAATATAAAAACTCAGGTATTTTGGGGGGGAGCTAGGTATACTGTAAAAAAATTACTGAATCAATAAGTTACCCTAAAAGTTTGGAAACTATTCAACTCAGCCTTTTAACCATAATCTAGTCTATAATCACTTTTGAGAGAGAAAATAATGTAATTTTGAGTGCCATCTTTCCATCAGTTATATGAATAATAAGTTTGCAATTTCCATGTATATTCAGAGTCATTTGTTAAACAGAAATTCACTTTTGTAACTTTCTTACTTAAGAAGAAAAACTGCTATGTGGCAAATGCATACCCTTTTTCTTTAAAAGTGGCTCCTGTTTTGCTTTGTTTCTAAGTCTTCAGCTTCAATTACTTCTACTACTATAGCAGTGAAACCCTGAATTTAGTATTGTTGATAAAGGCTAAGGAGCAGAGGCAGCTCTGGCAAGGTGTTCCAGGTGTTTTGATGTGTGAAGTTACCCAAGTCCACAAAACTGCTTCCCACCATCAAGGAATTAAGACCTCGACATTTGGAAAGATTTCAAGTTCTGCAGCCCAACATCCCACTGGACTTTAGGGCCACAGAGCACACCTGGCATCACTGGGTGCTCCCTAAAACTCCACCCAGTTTTCCTCAGTAAACTGAGACCCAAAGAAATAAAGTGCTTTACTCAATGTCACGTAATTATTTGGCATCAGTGCCTATTACTCGGGCTAATAATAACAGCCATATTTTAGGATTTTTTTATTTCAAAAACATGTTGTGGATCAGGAATTAAAAGGCCTAAGCTCCACGTCTACAGACATATGAAAAGTTGGGATCCTGGGACCCTGCCTGAGCCTCAGCTACAGATCTACAGTCCTAGAACTACACCTTCAAGTGCCCACCTCACAAATTCCAGATTGAAGTGAGTCATGGGAAAGCCCTTTGTCAATTATCAAAAATGCTTACAGATATAAAGCACTACTGTTGCCTAGCCCCTCTATAATCATCATGGCATTCTCAAGAGATCTGGAATGCTTGCATTCTGTAATATTTATTCTTTTACTCTCTTGATTTTTCAAAATGACCTTGGAATTTATATAGCTGGAAATTCTATTATGATTCTCCCAATAAACATATTTTCTAGAATAAAATAAGGGTTGCATCTTATTGAGTTCAAAGCCATTCTTTTTTTTCTTTAAAAATAAAAACAAAAACAAAAACAAAAACCCCACCTAGTCTACTGCCTTCTCAAAATAAGAAGATAATTATCTAGCTCCCAGTCAGAATCCAATCTCTTATCTCTTATTATATGATATAGTGAAAAGATCTCTGGGACAAAGAGAACCTAGACGACACAATGAAAACTGATACTGACTTTCACCCTGGCATAATACCATGTACATTTAAACAAGTGTGCCCAGCATCCAGCATGGAAGTGAGCAATGGGGTGGAGGAGCGAGGTGATGAAGAAGAGAGGTGGGGAAGGAGAGCAAGGAATTAGCTCAGTAAGTATGATTATTTTAATAAGGGAGTCTTCTTTTTGCAGTCACGCCCAGAATTCTATCTGTAACACTGCTTCCTTTCCCTGCCCAGACAGGTTTATAGTGAGTTTATAGTCTCATGACAAATGTTTTTGTTATTCCACTTAAGTGAAACACATGCAAGGGGACCTCCGATTAGAAAACTTACCTACACCTTCTAGGACACCAGTTTTAAGGTTCAGGCCACTAACTAAACAATGAACATGTCTTCACCACAACAGACTTTTGTTATCTGTTGTAGGGTGATGCCACCCCAAGTTACTCAGCATCACCAAACTCAGTCATAGGAGCTTTTGAGATACTTGTCACTACAAAGAGTAGGTACCCAGACTAAACACAGTAAATTTTTATCTATATGTTTCTAAGACATGTAGGTGAAAATAGAAAATTTCAAACCGGAAGTCAAATGTTAAGTATGAATAAACTATCTGCATTTGCCATACACGTTAGCATTGCCAGAGTGGCTGCAGCTAACATAACTGGCAAAGGAAGACCTTTCTCCTGGTGTAGGAACTAGGAAGGTCCAGGTTCCAGATAGGAAAAGATGTTGGAAACCTACCTTTCTGGTTTCAGAAAGGTCATGTGACGTAGCAAATCCTTTTTTTTAAAGTATTGAAGATAAACTGATTGAAGTGTAACATGACCCCCTTCACCCCCTCCCCAGGTGAGAAGCTATAGTTACCTAATGCCATGATCTGCTAAAATAGATCTATATCATAATGATTCATTAAAGATGATACCTTACTACTGTCACATTTTTTCTGTACTCTATTAATAAAAAGGAATACATCAGGTACACTGAAATCCTGGTAATATAAAGTAAAATCTGACAAAGATAATTTACTTTCAATAACAACCTTTTAGAAATGTTGACTAAACCAAATTAACATCAAGATTATTTACCAAATTAACATCAAGATTATTTTCCTTGTCCAAAAAGGACAGTGTAGAGTATATGAGCAGGTTATTTCCTTAAACAAGATCTGAGACAATATCATTTCTTACTTGGGTAGAAAACATCAACCAGGGCCTCCCTGGTAGCACAATGGGTTAAGTTGCAGCACTATGAAGCTATCTGCAGCACGGTTCGATCCCCGGCCAGGGAGCTTCCCACATGGCACAGCAGACCTCTCCTGTCTCACCCCCTGTTCCCCTCAGCAGTGTATTTCAGTCAATCTGCGTGTTCTGCTCCCCACTGTCTCTGGTGAATCCTCTCACCCCCCACACTTCTGGCCTACACCTCAGCATTGTATGCATAAATAAATAAATAAATAAAACATCAACCATTAGATAAAAATATATTTCACAGTTAAATAAGGATTGCTTGGTTCAGTTGCTTTAAAGCACTGGGTAAGGGCCTCTCTGGTGGTTTAGGGGTTGAGTATCAGTGCTATTACCTCTAAGGCCTGCGTTCAATCCCCTACCAGGGAGCTAATTCACATGTTGTAGCAGACTGCTCCTGTCTCACCGCTGCTCCCCTCAGCAGTGTATTTCAGTAGATCTGCCTGTTCTGCTCCCCACTCTGTCTCTGGTGATTCTGCTTACCCCCTGCACTTCTGGCCCAGTTCTACGCAAAAAATAAATCTTTTTTTTTTTTCCTAAAAAAGCACTGGATGACATCATCACCCCATTGTGAAGACTGGAAATTGTTTCAGAGAATGGAATTCCTGGAATTCCTGGGTAGTTAATCTAGTCCTGTGTTTACAAAGCTACAAAGAAAGGGTAAAGAGAAAGCTGCTTGGTGGCTGAGACTGTCTGGTATGATTCAGGACTCCTCTGACAAATGAGACACCAACTCATAATAGAGGCTCCTTCCAGGAGGGGAGATAGAATGAACAATGAGGTGAAGGGTTTTCACATTTTACTCTTCATACTTTTGTATTTCACACAAAGACAGTTTCTAGATTTTGCTCGATTTCCTAGTTTTTCAGAGCAGTAAAATTCACGATTAACTCATGAATGAATGCTTTTTCTATTTGACCCCTGTTTGATGGCATGGCTAGTAAACAAGAAGGCAAGGAAAAGGAAAAACCAGAACTTCAGGGCTCCAGATTTCCCAGTCACTCTGGATAACATTCGAATATCTTGCAGCTTTACACAACTGCTGTAGGGTTTATTAGCGTCAAGCCCAAATTCAAGCTTTCCAAATATTGTGGGGCTTGGAGCCTGCAGGGTGCCTTTCATTTCTTACTTGAGAAGGTACTGTTCTTGAACTTTTTCTGATATTGTTCTCTCAGTAGCAATTGCTCCTGAAAGGGCCATTCCAACTGTAAGCTCTTCTCCATATCAAAAGGGATGGATCCAGATTTGCAAACATCTGCAAGTGGAAGAAATAATCTAGAGAATCTGTTTTCACAATGAGATCCCAAACATATAATTAGTTAGCTACTTATGTGACTCAAGCAGGATGGTTAAGCTTCTGGTTATTAGGTTTAAGATCAGGGAAGGATATATTCTGCTACCCAGTCCAAATTTGCTGACTAACTAACCACCATAAAACCAACCTGTTAGATCCGGACCTGGGTTGGCAGAAGGGAAGCCATGATGGCCTCTCAGTCACCTAAGCAGGAAGCAACCTAAAGAAAAACAACTTCCCGACACTCTGGCGCCCACCCCCTCATCACCCTTACCAGAATACCAGATAGCCCAGCCTGATAAGAGGGACCGAAAGAAAAAAACCAACTCCTTCCACATATCTGAAGATCCTTCGCAGACCCCCCTTGGTCAAGCCCTACCCTTTATAATTTCCCCTTGGCTAGCCCTGGGTGCGACTTCACTGGCTTCCATCTTGAGACCCGTGAACAGCCCGGGAGCTTTTCAATAAAGACCCTTTGACTGCCGCTTTGCCTGGACTTTGTTTTTCTACTACTGTGCATACCTGTCGCATACCTCTCACAGTCCAAGGACAGGTTTCCTAAGAAACATTGGACATACATGGCAACAGATACACAGGACAAAACTTCAAGTTCTTTAGCAATACAGAAGTTTCCTCAGAGAACCCCAATGAAGAAAACATAGTTCAGTTCTCTTCAGGTCACTGTTAAAAATATACAGGCATTTGTTTTGCATGAACTATATCTGCTGTGTGGTGATTTCCTTTTGTCATAATGGTAGAACAGGAAGTGACTTTTTTCCTTCAAATTTGGTATTATCAAAGCTTCTGAGAACACAAGATGTGCACTTAAAAAACCCACTGCTATCCTGTCAGGCAAATTGAGCTGCTTTATCTCAAACAGCAGGGGGGCCAGGCACCCCTTGTCAGGGCTGGCTGACTACTCAAGATTTCCTTCCTAGGAAACTGCACATTCTGGCCTTCCAGCAGTCTGGGCCTCATTGAGCCCAGCGCTCACAAAGAATGTTTCAGAGGCACCTGGAGAATTCCAGGAATCAAAATTACTAAGCAAAGGACAGTTTCCTGTCTAAACTTATGAGACCATTTGAATGTATATGACCACTGGGAAAGAGCCAAGTCTAAACATGAACTATTTTAACTTGTTATTCCAAAAGGATCCTCCTACTTTTTTTCCTAATTAGTACTCTATCAATTTTGGTCCCATTACTGATGAATTGTTGTAGAACTTCCCAACTGAAGAAAATAATCAGAAGGAAAGTAGAATTAATTATATAAATGATTAAACATTGTTCATTGATACAATTATACACATATTATAATTCGGTAATGTATGTGATATTTTAAGATAATGATATAGCTTCCATTCGATGTCTGTACAGCACTTATGAAAGATGCAGAAAAAATCCTCAGGGCTGCCAGGGCAGGATTTTCAGGTGCAGCCCAGAGACCTCCAATATCAGAATCACCTGAGGAGCTTGCTTGAGTCAGATTCTAAGGTTGGAGATGAGAAATCCAAATACTCAAACTCACTCCAGGTGACAATGCATAGACAACAATGCTTGAGGCACACTGCCCTATAAATCATCTTAAAATCCATTCTTACAGGAGAGTAAATCTTCAAGTTCCCTTATTATATCTTTCATCCACATTCTATTTCTAGAATAAATGGACTTCGATTCATCACTGTTGTCTTTGGTTATAAACAATCTTTTCAATTTCATGCATTTCTATCCACACACTCCCTCCTCTAAGCATCAATGTCCTTCGCCTACAATCATTGTTCAATTTACAGCACCATTAACTTTCAGTTATGCCCAGCACATCTTTTTTTGGTGATATTTCATGCTCATAAAGCCAGCCCACTGTTCCCTCCTGTATGTGGATACCTCCACAAGTTAGTAGGGAGTCCTTCACTTCTTATTAATGGTTAGATGTGGGCAATAACACTTTTCCCTAAGAATGCTCAGATTAATGACTCGTTAATAAACATCTATGGTTAGTCTTTAAAAGGTTCACCCTGGTTGACTTGAGATTGCCAGTAACTTCTCTCTTCAAAAGTTGGTTCCTTCTTGGGATCAAAAATTAGGAAGTCTGTCTTGGTACCACCAAATCTCAGGTATGCAGGAGACAAACCTCTGGCCAGAGTACGAAGTTTTGGAGAACTGTTATGAAGACAAGCAAAAAATTGAAGTTATTTTTTCCAAGACAATCCAGTCAAACATGTTTACTCCCTTCTCTCTTGGGGAACCGATTTTTAAATAGCTGGCTGGACAGGCTTTGGTGGGAAGAAGTCATATTGCTATGGCAGGGATATTATTTCAACCTGAATCTTTCTAATGACAAGGTTGTTCTAGGCCCTGAAGAAAACTTTAAGCTATAATTCTGACAAGAATTTATATTTTAACTTAACAAGTAGAACAGCATTCAGCATTTTCAAAAAATTCATAATCTTTTATGATTGATGGAGGAAAAAAAGGTAATACTGAAAACTATAGGAATAATGACTGTGTCTTTGAAAAATAGATTGTCTTCACAAATTGATGTTTCCAGAGAAGTTCAAAAATGATTTAGGAATCCATCTCCTCTTCCTAACCACCCCCCGCTTCAGAAGGAAAGTCATTTTTAAAATTTAAGTCCAATGACTTAGAGTTGTAGAAGATTCTAATTCCTATCATTGACACCTCCAATTTCAGCGATTCTAGGTACAAATCCTATCAAGCCCAAAAAGCTCCTGATAGGTGCCTATTTTGTGCACAGGATGGTACCAAATGCTGTAGAATGGAATCAGAGTGATTTGTAATCCCTTCCCTCTGAAAGGTGAAGATGTCGTGAATTTAAGTGAACAAACTAAGAAAACAGAAGACCCAGGTGTGGGGCACCTACCTACATTTCTCAAGTCTCACATGTGTGATCCTGGCACACTGTTCTCTGTTTTCAAACCAGAAAATCAATGTTGTAGAGTTGTCAAAAATACCCAAATTAGTCAGTTTACATGTGGCTTTATTTCAAATCAGAGAAATATTTCAGGAGACTATCTAATTGCTATTATGTTTTTAAAAATTACTATTTGTTAACTGCTTACTTATCAAGAAGAACTATCCCTCAGCTCAATGTTCATGTTTCCTAGATCAGGAACATCGGTTAGTGATAAAACTTCTGTGGAAGTCAGCCCCAAGAAATTGAAATTTTAGGTCAGGCCTTTAATTCCTAGTGATAAAACTTCCGTGGAAGTCAACCCCAAGAAATTGAAATTTTAGGTCAGGCCTTTAATTCCTAGGATGTTAAAGTATTGGCGCCAACGCTTTGTTGAAACCTCAGATGTGAGGCCTTCTGTCAAGTGTCTACAATTTCATATTGCTGGCACATTCATTGTATCCCTGGGGGCTGCAGCTTTCTAGAAATTAGAATCTTATAGAAGTCTAAGTCATTTGTCTTAGATTTTAAAAAAAGACTTTTCTTCCAAAGTGGAGGAAGTTAGGGAGAAGAGGCGGAATCCTAAGTCATTTTTTAACTTCTCTGAAAACAACAATTTACGAAGACAATCTACTTTCAAAAACACAGTCATCATCCCTATAGGATTCCCTAGCTCAAAATCTTTTAGCAAATCACAATTTTTGTAGAAATCTGCATAAACCTTCTTTCTTGGTTCAGCCACAACAAACCTATAGAAAGCTGCACCCCAGGGAACAATGAATGTTCCAACAGTATGAAATTATGGCCACTTGGACAGAAACTCACATCTGAAATTTCAACGATGCATTGGCAACCAATGCTTAACATCCCAGGAATTAAAGACCTGACCTAAAATTTCAAATTTTAAAATGTTTCTTCTTAACTGTTTAGAGTGCTATGTAAAATTTTCAAAAGAGTTCTTTCTTTATGCTCAGGAAAAAGAAATTGAAAGGTAGAAACTGACCAAGGACAAGTTTCCTGCACTAAAATGTCACCAGTTTTTGTTTATAACTTGAGCATTTTCCTGGACTCTCCAGTAAAGTAGAAGGTACTTTTGCCTTCATTTAAAAATTATGAAAATTTGTATTTATGATTACAGTTATGTAAAGGCAAATTTGTTAATCTTATATGTTAAAACATTTTCCTTGACTTAATAGTTCACATTTTTTACATCTTAAAAGAAATTAAATATTTTTGTGGGTCCGATAAGGAAACAGGATGCAAAGTGAGACTTCAGAAACCTAGAAGTCACTCTGACAGCACCACGGGATCCTTAGAACCACTTCAAAATAAACCAAAATTCTATTTGGACTAAGTGAAGAAGAAGAAAGTCATCTCTATAAGCCCAAATAAAAATAAACCTAGGAAGGATGAAAGAATGTTAGTTTGATGAGTACAGAGTTTTAGTTTAGAAAGATGAAGAAGTTCTAAGCTGGGTGGATGGTTACCCCATAATGTGATAGTGGTCAGTGCTACAGAAATGCAATTTGTAAATAAAAATGGTAGAGTTAATGCTTTGTATAACTTACCACAATAAGACAAGCTGTACAAATATTAATAGTACTCAATAGTACTCAATAGTAATCTCAACCATGAGCATAATATATGTAGGAGAAAACAGTGGTCTTTATTATGTGGTACGGTGGATGGCAGACTCTTTTCTATGTTTTATGAGTTTTCCATAATCAGCACTTATTTAAATTTATATGAGGTGTGTGTGTGTGTTTTTAAAGATTAAGTGATGAAACTAAAATTTATTAAAGGAGACAGAGCCATCCACTAACTTATTCAATAAGTATTCATTGCAGGTCCACTCTGTGCCAGGCATTTTGCTAATTTCTGGGGTTACAATAGCAAACAAGACAGAGATAGCTGCTGGTCTCACATAACTTATAGTCTACTGACACAGACAAACAAATAAATAATCGTAAAACAGGGCTATGAAAATAGACATAGGGGTTCCTGACCCAGATTTTGGGCAGGGGGTAGAAGGTGACTAGAGGTTTTCTAGGGAAAATAACTTCACTGTTTGACATGAAGAATGAATAAATCTTTTCCAGTGCAAAGACTGTGAGGTGAAAGTGAAAGAAGTGCTTTAGGTGCAGGGAAAAAAATCTGGGAGAAGACCAGAGAGAGGTAGAAGAGTCTTTTACTGCACTACCTGGGCACTTTAGGCTTCATCTTAAAAATGTTAAAAATCTTGGGGCCTCCCTGGTGGTGCAGCAGTTAAGCGCTGCGCTGTGGAGCTGTCGGCAGTGGCGACGCGAGTTCGATGCCCAGCCAGGGAGATTACCACATGGTGCGGCAGACCTCTCCTGCCTCACCCGCTGCTCCCCTCAGCAGTGTATTTCTGTCAATCTGCCTGTTCTGCTCCCCATCCTGTCTCTGGTGAGCCTTCTTGCCACCCCACGCCTCTGGCCTGTACCCCAGCTTGTATGCATAAATAAATAAATCTTTAAAAAATGTTAAAAATCTTATTATGATGATATTTATATAAGAAAAAAATCATACAGAGAACTGAACAGTGTGGCAAGAGCCTAGAGGCAAAGGGAGGACACACTGGAGAGGCAAACAGGATCTCATCATAGAAGGCCTGTGACAAGATTTCCAACTTTATATGAAGGCAGTGGGGAGCAATGAAAGGATTTAGGATTTAGTGGGTGATCGCTCCATACTTTATTTTCAAAAGGACTCTCAGGCTGTAGTGTAGATAACTGAAGAGAAGAATCAATGCTATGGGATTGTTACTGAAGAAAGGCAATGTAGTGGTGATGGAGATAGCTGGATAAATTCAAGACATTTTTTAGAGATAGAAATAATAGATTTGGGGTTTCATTGGATGTTGGGGAAGAGTCAAGGAGTGTTCCTGGAACGTATCTTGGAAGATGACAAGATCATGTATGGAGATGAAGAATAGGTGATAGACTGGATATGGGAATGAAGACAGGGGTGGGGGACTCAGTCTTGTGGAATTTGAGGTGCCAATAGAAGACAAAGAAACACTTCTGTCAGGACTTTGTTCATGTGTGTCTGGAGCCCAGAAGACACATCTGGGCAAAACAAAGATTGGAGAGTCCTCTGAGAGTCAGGGACTAGTAACTGGGGTACATGGGTACAGAGACACAGCCCCAAAACAGAGATGAGGGATTTCCTCAGGCAGAGTTATTCAGGTTGGTTCTTAGGACAGCCATTGATTCTGATCCTTGGCAATCTGATTGTGTCTGATGCTAAAGAAGCTCATTAAGATTAGTGTAGGGCCTCCCTGGTGGCGCAGCGGTTGAGCACTGCGCTGTGGAGCTGTCGGCAGCTCGCAATGCGAGTTCGACGCCCAGCCGGGGAGAATCCCACATGGTGAGGCAGACCTCTCCTGCCTTGCCTGCTGCTCCCCTCAGCAGTGTATTTCTGATCTGCTTGTTCTGCTCCCCTCTCTGTCTCTGGTGAACGCTCTCGCCGCCCTACGCCTCTGGCCTGTACCCCAGCTTGTATGTATAAATAAGTAAATCTTAAAAAAAAAAAAAAAGATTAGTGTAGCTGGTATTTGTAAGCAATTGAGACGGCAAGTGAAAGACCAATGTTCTGTGTGAAAACTAGCACCAATAACAAGGAGCTGTGATATCACAAGATGTGTAACTCTGCATGTGGCCTGTGTCCAATGCCTGAGTTCCAGAGCCCAGCTCCCAGAGGCAGTCACCGTACTACCTTCAGTCACTCTCAGGCATAGAACTCTGCCTTTATTTCTTCACAGCCTTCACTGCTGTCTGAAATCAGCTTCTTCATTTGTTTCCTTGGTTTACTGCCTATTTCAGCACCCAACCCTGATGTGAGCTCTGTGAAAGCCGGGACTTTACTAGTCTGGCTCATCAGAATCTCTCAACACCTGGATAAGGACCGGGAGTATAACTGATGGTTTCATAAATATTAAGTATATTTAAACAGTCAAGTCCAGTCTGATGAAAGGGCAAGAGGAGCCAGAAAGAGGATGTTTTCCAAATGACGTGAAATTACTACCAAGTAACGAAAATCACATGTTTGTTTCAAGATACTGGTATTAAGGAGCTTTTTGTTCGTCTCCTTTGGAACGGACTATTTTCTTGTTTTGAAAATACAATATTGATGCCTTCTGACAAAAACCAGATTTAAAACAACTGCAAAATATGTCATAAAAACAAAACTGATCAAAGGCACAGTATTTCAATCATATACAGGAAAAAGAAAGGAAAACAAAATCTGTCACCACGGTGATAATGGAATAACAAAAGAACACGTAAAAGCAGCTGCAGATATTCCATTTCTGGAACAGTTGCTGGGAAGGGGTGGGGGAAGTCTGCAGGTATTTTTGTTTTACCTTTTGTGCAAAAATAAGTTGCTTCTTTATGACACAAAAGCAGAGGTGTGCTGGAGCTGGCTTGTACTGGCTTGTGAAAGCCAACTGTTAAAATTTGAGGAATATTGTGAACTAGTTGTTATGTTGATGGTTTGAAATTGCATGGTGAAAGAATTTATACCTCAGAAATCAGGGGAAAAAAAATAAAAAGCATAAACCAGTCTCCTCTCTTCTCCTCCCCTCCCAGAGAGCTCGCTGTTAAACATTCTCTAGCACACCACGGCATGAGTAGCAATTCACGCCATGCAAGTGGGTGAAACTATGCAGGAGAATTTGTGAAATGAAAAGAAATCCTAGGTCAGAGATCTGAGGAACATCAACAATTAAGACAAACTAGAGAAAGAAATGGAGAAGAACTGTTAGGGAAGCAGGAGAAAACAGAGAAGCGGAAGTGACAGGCCCAGAGGGATGAGAAAGTGTTTCAATTATTAACTTTGCCAAATGCTTCCAAGAGATTTTATTAGTTTTCTAGTGGTGCAAACTAAGTACCACAAGCTAGTGGGCTTAAATAATAGAATTTGGTATTTTAGAGTTCTGGAGGCTGGACATCTGAAATCAAGGTATTGGCAAGGCCATACTCCCTTTGAAGTAATGGGGAAAGATCTTCCGGCTTCTGGTAGTTCCCAGAGCAGCGTAGTTCTAATCTTCCTCCCTGTGTTCATGTCTGTCTCCAAATCCCCCTTTTATTAAGACATCAGTCATTCCAATATGACCTAACTACATTGGGCAACAGTAGATGATTAATTATATCTGCAATGATCCTATTTCCAGTTAAGGTCACATTCTGAGGTATCTGAGGCTAGGACTTTAAAAAATATGTGTGGGGTGACATGTAAAAACCGTAACAGAAACCAAATAAGATCAAGATTGAAAGGTGTTCACTGGATTTTGCAATAAAAGATCATTGATTATATTGGAGAGGTTGATTTTAATCATACAATGGCAGGGACATCTTGAGTATGGAATGAGAGATGAATGGGCAGCAAGGAAGGAGGGAAAGAGGTACTTGTGCAGGCAAGTGCTTGGGAGAGAGAGACTTGAGGGTGTGTAAGCTAAAGGGAAGGAACTAATAAAAAGGAGAGGTGAAAGATGCAGGAAAGAGATCTCAGATGGAGCAAAGTTCTTGGGAAGGGGATGAGAGGTGGGGAGGTGGGACGCAAAGCAGAGCTAGAAGAACTGGCCTGAGAAGAGACAATCAAAGAGAGTTGGATATGCAAACACACATGACACATCTACAGGTCTGATGACAGTAAGAAAGGGAAGTTTCTCTTTCTAAACTGATTTCATTTTCTTTGAGAAAGTAACGTGGTCATAGGCTGACAGAGATGAGTTGGAGGTGGGATCAGTGTTTTTGGTAGAAATGGAGAATGAGAGAGGGAGGGAAAGAAGAATGAAGTGGTAGCACTAAGGGTGATGAAGTCTGGAGCTCAAGAATTTGTTGTGCAAATTCAATCTATATGGCTGTGAGAGTCACCCCAGAGCCCAAGAGCTCACTATACAGAGTGATCCCAGCTCTACAGAGTGGCCTGGAAGACCGGAAGCAGAGGCAAATACACAAAAGTGGTTTCTTGTTAGGCATTACAATTCGTGATTAGATAATATTTTTCTATTTCCAGACTTGGAATCCTATAGATTCCAACAAGGGAAAAAATTTATATATATATATCTATCTATCTATCTATCTATCTATCTATCTATATATATATATATATATAGAGAGAGAGAGAGAGAGAATATATATATATATATATATATATATATATATATATATATATATATACACTCTGTCTCTGGTGAAAACTCTCAGCCTACTACCTCTGGCCTACACCCCAGTTCTTGTATGCATGAATAAATAGATGGTGGGATGTGGATTGACTGGGAGAATCTCCCTGAGCCTCAGTTTCTTCATATATATATATTCAAACCTGAAAATGTATTCAGCCTTGGAATTTAGCAGCAAAAACAATGGAATAGAGGTTTGGGGATTTTAGGACAAGAATGATTCATGTGATAAAGAAATCCAATTCGGATATAGAAGTAGAGAGAGAAGGTTGTTAGGTGGAGAAACTTAAAATAATTGTAGTGTGAATCACAGAGTGAAAGAGCTAAGTAGGTAAGGATTGCAGACCAAAAATGAGAGGTTTTCATTTAGGATTTCAAATACTGAAAGGTTCTTACTGGTGAAAGGAGATAAGGCATGTTAATGGCATTAGGCAGCTGAAATGGAATGAAACAGTATATGTTAGAAAGCTAGCTCTCTAAAAAAAAAAAAGTGCTTTGTTGGCATTTTCCTATTTCCAGAGTGTAAATATTCCCATTGGGGCTGATTTCAAGATTGCTCAGTGGTTGGTATACCTGAAGGTGGAGTTGAGAAGATGCATACATTTCACAAACTGGCACAAGCTGGTTCTAGTGCATCAGTGAATGACGGCTATTTTTAAATGTGGGTATAAATAGGCCCTCCTTGGTGGCTGCAGGGGTTAAGTCTCAGCACTATCAAGCTATCCGCAGCCACTGCAGCATGAATTGGATCTCCAGCCAGGAAGGTTACCCACATGGTGCAGCAGACCTCTCCTGTCTCTCCCACTGCTCCCCTCAACAGTGCATTTCAGTAAATACACCTATTCTGCTCCCTACTCTGTCTCTGGTGAAACCTCTCAGCCTACTACCTCTGGCCTACACCCCAGTTCTTGTATGCATGAATAAATAGATGGTGGGATGTGGATTGACTGGGAGAATCTCCCTGAGCCTCAGTTTCTTCATTTTAAAAATGAGAATTAAAAAAATATGGGGATAAGAGTAGTGCTGGTACCTGGAGTAGACAGGTGCCAGCCCTAGATAAGAACAGGAATCGACCGTGTTTTGTAAACAAACCTGGATGCTATGCTCTTTTGTCTTTTCATTATCCTCTAGATTTTACCAAAAAGGTGGGTGTGAGGAGAACATGGGAAATGAAGAGCAAAGGTATTATCTTCACTAAACTATAGACTGGAAGTTCTGTGTATGTTCTGAAGGGGTTCTAACCAACTAGTCATTAGTTAGTTTGGCTGCAGGGTGCTAGACCTTTACCTGAAAAGTCATACTTTAGGTCTTTTTCTTTTGGATTTGTTGCTCCAGAAAGTAATCCCCAAATGGCCTTCCTTGGAGAGGGGGTGAGGCAGATGACTGTAGCAGCAGAAGAGGACACGAGTTCTCATTTCAGTAAATGGTCATCTACTTAACCCCTCTCTGTTCAGTAAGGTGCGTTACCCTCCCATCCCTACCCACCCTCCCAGCCAGGCCTGGGAGGATTCAGCAATGGAACCCTATAGGTCAGCCTTTCTTCAGAGCAATCGTTTTGTCTTCCAACCAGGTGTTGAATGGTATGGCTTTGCCTCAATAGAAGGACAAAAAAAAATCTCCTCCCCACCAAGAAATTCTCTCTCTCCTGTAAATGGTTAGCACTCACCATTTTCCTGGAAGAAGCAATCAGATTAAATTCTAAACATTTTTTCTGTGTCTAGCACTGTGTTAAGTACGAATTTATTGACTGATCAAATCTTCATAACAATCCTACAAGCTTTTACGGGTTCCATTCTATAGATGAGGAAACTGGAGCTTGGAGTTGCCAAACCACTTGTAAGAAGCAAGCCACCCAGCTTTGGCAGAGTTGAGAATCAAGTCACGATGGTCTGACTGCACTGTTGGATTACCTGCTTTTACTTGCAGAATAAATGTCTGAAATTAGTAACTGACAGTGTGGGCACGGGAAAGACTGCACGTAGGTGCTTAGTTATGACAAGATTCCCTGCTGTCTGGGTAGGATGGGCTATGGCAGTCTCTAGAGGCTCTGGTGACCTAGATGAGTGGCCTAGATGTCCTGGGACTGTCTTTGCAGCTCCCTATCTTGAGCTCAGTCTGCACCCATGGGGAGAGGCCAGGGAACCTGTACCAATTTCAGTCTTTCTCGGGTAAAGAAAAATTACAGCTTAGAAAGCCGTGCCACATTTTGCAGGCACATCTTGGAGAGAGATCGTTTTATTAAGACATTATAAGTCACTGCAATAGTTCCCCAGTCTCATTTCTTTAGTATTTAGATTTTTTAAAAAAGTAATATGTGAAATCTCTGTACTTTGTGTTCAATATTACTATGAACCTAAAACTGCTCTTTGAAAAATATATATAAAGAAAATTATATATATATATATATACACATACATACATACATACATACATACATACATACATACATATGAAGTACATGTACTCACCCCTGAGGCCTTTGCCATCTGACTTAAAAAGCAAAACCAAACCAAAATACCTCCCTAACAGAGTTTAAGAATCAGAAGCTCTGCACACAATCTTCCTTGTACCTACAGTGTGCAGCAATTTTAGCGCTCACGGCCCTTACAGGTACGCTCGCTCGGGGCTTCCTAGGACTGTGTGGCAAAAGAAAGAAGAGTAACTGGCGGAGCAGGCGTGGATGTTGGGGGACGGGAGAGAGGACAGGGACGCGCGGTTCGGCGCTTACCCCAAGAAGGTGAGGAACCGCGGGTCGGTGGCCAGGTTGGCGTCGATGGTGAAGGACAGGAACGCGGGACTCACCAGGCGCACCGGCCGCTCGGTGGAGAAGTCCAGCTCTACGGTGTCCTCGGCAGCCTCCGCGGGTCCCGCCAGGGCGCCGGGGCAGAAGGGACCCAGCGACCCCAGGAGGAGCAGCAACGGCGGCGGCAGCGGCATCTCGGGATCACCTGGCGGCGAGACCCAGCGTGGGGACTTCGCGCACTGCCTCCTGCCACACCACAGCACCCTTTTCTCCTTTCCGCCACCTCTACTCCTGCTCACCCCTCCCACTGCGCCCTGCATCCCTCCCACTCCAGCCCTGCACCTCTCCCGCCGCGCTCTCTTCTCCCGGCCCCGCCTCCCTGCTCACTGCCACTTCCTTGCTCGAGTTCCCGCCGCAGCGGTCACCGCCACTTAGGAAATCACCCACGCCCTTCTGAAGGGTGAGGAAATGGCCGGGGATCCTAAAACCCAGGAAACCCGGGGAGAGAGCGCCCGGGAGGACTCTGAGCATCTCGGACCCGGTTTCCCGAAGCACGTCGTCCCCTTTGCGCTGGCGGGAACATCAGCGTTTCCCTCTTCCAGGTCCCATCCGGTGGCGCCAGGTCTTCCGACCCTCAACACAAGCTTCCAGCTGATCATTCAGCGCTTCTCCCCTCATTTGATTGATCAACATTTGCTCGTCACTGCCAAAATTTAATTTAACGTGTGTCCTCGGGCCGGAGAGATTTTCTTAGGCATCTTTTGCCTAAAAATTCTGACCTGGCTGGGGCTTCCCTACAGAAAGAGATCAACCTTTAAATATTCTTTATAAACAACTTCTCATGAAAAAAAGTGTTAAGCAGCGCCTTAAAGGTTTTGGTGCTCAAACACTTGATATTCAGGACTTGAAGCCCCCCTACAGGCATGGGGTAGTAATTGTCCCTTGAATTTGGAGATTTTTGACAAAATTTCCCCTGTACTTGTATCTTCAGCTGTTGGCCAAACTTTTCTTGGTTTTCCTTTAATGCTGACTTTGAAATATAATTGTAAGATGCACCGTGCCCTTAGGACTCACTACATGCCTGATACAAGAGGTACCTTGCCTGTTTCTCCCTCAGTCCCACAACTCTGCATATCATCCTCATTTTATATAGGAGGACCCAAGCTCAGACATTCACAAGTGTCAGAATGGGAATGTAACAGCAGTTACACAACACTTGAGCAGATGGCAGCCTGTCTCATCTGAAATGTTTCTTCCTCACAGAAGCTCTGCCTGAACCTCAAGGCAGCTGAAGTCCCCCAGGACACATTCTCATATCCTTAACTTTTGAGAACTTAGCATATTTGTTGATATTATGAATGTTGCTCCACATTGGCCTCATTTGCTAGATTAAAAACTCCATGAATGCAGAGATAGGGTTTGTCTTGTTTTACAGAACTTGCCAAAACGTACTTCCTTCCACAGCCACCTCTTAGTGTGCTTAGTATGCAGTAGGCATCCAGCAAACATACGCCGAGTAAGCAAATGACACCAAAACCCTTAAAATTTTCCACTTAGATTGCACCACAAATAAAACAATAAATAAAAATAGGTTACTTTGAAGTGGTATATCTGATTTGCATAGTTGTCTATTCTGAAGCAACTTAAACATTCATTGTATAGTCAATGGTGGAAAGTTATAGTTTAGAGAGTTTGTGTTTGCATGTATCAGTTACTATTTTGCAACCAGAATCAGGCTCAAATCTGGCAATTACAGATTTTAAAACCTGGTACATGAACACTAAACCACGAGGAGGACATGGTCACAGAGTGAGGTGCAGAAACAGGAGCCAGGCTTTTTTCTAACCATTGTCATGACTTTGACCTTACACCTGACTCCCTGCATCTGTTGTTGTGGCGCAAAGGCCACACCACTTTCTTTGGAATATTTAGGTAAATTGAAGAGTGCATCACTGTGAGTTTTATGAGTAGTGAAATCCTAAGATGTTGATCTATGTGGGCAGGTCGCATGTGAGTTAATAATACACAAACTGGGAAAATATAAATGAGGAAGTGAAGAAGTGCAACTTGGCCACATGATGATTTGTTGGTTGAACTCAAATGATTTTCTACCCCTGAATTTAAGTTAATTTGATCCAATGTGCCAGAGAGGAAGAATATATAGGCATATAAAAGAAAGGAAAATATGGTAATATTTATAGAAATTGTCTTTCAGATCCACATTTAATTGGACCCTTTCGTTTTTATGGCAAGTTCTACCTTACATACATCCTAGTCCTGCAGCTTAGAAGGCTGAGAAATCTTGGTGTGGAATCCTTTCAACCTCCCAAGCCTCGATTTCCTCATCTACAAAGTGGAGGTAATATTGCATATTTCACAGTGCTTTTTTAAAGGATGAATTGGCTTAAAATATATAACACATCTAAATCCACACACAGGGCCTCCCTGGTGGCGCAGCGGTTGGGCGCTGGGCTGGGGAGCTGTCGGCAGCAGTGACGCGAGTTCGATGCCCAGCCAGGGAGAATCCCACATGGAGCGGCAGACCTCTCCTGCCTCGCCTGCTGCTCCCCTCAGCAGTGTACTTCTGATCTGCCTGTTCTGCTCCCCACTCTGTCTCTGGTGAGGCCTCTCACCACCAAAAAAAATAAAAAAATAAAAAAAAATAAATCCACACACAATATAAAACTATGCATCTGTTCATACTTCTTTTCTATGAACATACACAAGCATATACACATTCCCTTTATTTTAATCAACTATGGGATCACACTATACACACTTACCTTCAAAAGGGGTAATTTTTCATTCACTAAATATGTTGCTCCATTTTAGTGACTGCAGTGTTTTCCATGAAATTAGATGTGTGGCAGAATAAAACTTTGGCAGTGACTTGAAAAGATTTGGTCTTAAGATCTCTTTACCCTGTTAAAAATTATTGGGATCCCAAAGTTTTCTGTGGGTATGTCCGGATGTCAAAACTGAGCTATTTAAAAAATATATTTATTTTTTTCATTTAAAAATTACCATAATGAACACATTTGATTTAATATTTTTAGCAGAATAGCTACATTCTAATATATTTTTAGCAGAATAGCTATATTCTATAAGACAAAACTAGTAAGACATGTGACCTTGTTTTATTGCTGCAAATTTCCTTTACATCTGGCTTAATAGACAACAGTTGGATTATCACATGTCTGAGGTCAATCTGTTGTTACATTACATATCTTGTAGCCTCTGGAAAACTGCACAGTTCTTTCACATGAGAATGAAAATGAAAACAGCAAAAACCACCTTAGTATTAGTATGAAAAAGTCATGATCTCCTGACTCCCTGCAAGGGTGTCCAAAACCTTTCAGAAACAGTGGATCACCCTTTAAGAACTACTATTTTAGAAATATCACTCTTGGTCTTCCATATTTTTCAAATATCAGCTTTATTGCGGTATTAAGTCATGCATTACTTAGCAACTGACATACATTTTGATAAATGTATATGTGTAATTATGCAAATCTAGAGGGTATAGACTGCTACACACCTAGCTCTGCGATCTAGCCTATTAGGACCACTTTCACGTAGCCGTTGGCCTGTGACTAAAACTTTAAGCAATGCTTGACATTGCTTGTGACCTTTATTGTGCATGCTTTATTTTTTGACAAATAAAGTTGTAAGATATTTAAAGCGTACTTCATGGTGGTTTGATATATGAATACATTGTGAAAGAATTCCCCTATCTAATTAATATCTGTTACTTCAGATATTTATCTTTTTGTTTGTTGAGAAACTTTTTTTTTTTTTTGCATGTAAGAACTGGGGTATAGGCCAGAGGTGTGGGGGTGAGAGGATTCACCAGAGACAGAGTGGGGAGCAGAACAGGAATATTTAATGAAATACATTGCTGAGGGGAACAGCAGGCAAGACAGGAGAGGTCTGCTTGCGCCATATGTGGGTTAGCTCTCTGGCCAGGATCAAATTCAGGAAGTAGTGGTGATAACGCTGAGACTTAACCCCTAGGCCACCAAGGAGGACACTTGTTGAGAAACTTTGAGTTCTAGTCTCTCAGCAAATTTTAATTATACAATGCAGAGTTGTCAACTATAGTCACCATGTTTTACAGTAGAACCTCAAACCTTATTCATCTTACCACTGAAAGTTCTCACCATTTCCCAACCTCTCCGTGTCTTTTTTACTTTCTCTTTTTTCCTTTTGAACAAGTGACCAGCCAGGCACACACCCTCAGGGGAGGGATGTGACCAAAACAGAAAAAAAACAAAAAAGCTTTTACTTCCAAAAGCATAAACCTAAACCCATTAAGGAGATTAAGTGAGGTGCATCGGAAGTAACATTTAACAGCGGTCTGGTCTCCCAACGTCATAAACCTTGTGATATGCATAGAAAATCACAGCATTTATAGGAAACTCTGGGGAGATCTAGTGCTTTGGAAGAGTCAATGTGTTACAGGGAAGGGAGGGGGCACCCCAGAACCCTCAAACCTTCCTGTTCTAAATAGTTTCTGCCATCCACTGCATCAATATAAAACATACAAGACCTTTTGTGGAAAGAAACTTTAATACAATTAGAAAAGACAGAGAAGACAAAGAATATAGTTTCTAAATCAAACACCCAATGTTATCCAATCCCTCGTGGGTAAAAGTCCACCCAACTGGGATTGGCCCAAAGCAAGGCATGAAAGACTGCCACAAGTCTGGCTTCCTTTGCTTAGTACAATGTTTCCAAAGTTTATTCATTTTGTTGCATGAATGAGTATTTATTCCTTTTTATGGCTGAATAATATTCCCTAATATGATGATACTACATGCATACATCCATTGACCAGTTAACAGACATTTGTGTTGTTTCTATATTTTGGCTATTATGTATGATGCTCCTATAAATATTCATGTGGACATATATGTTTTTAATTCTCTTGCGTATATATCTTAGGAATGGGATTATGGAGTGAAATGTTAACTATCTTTTACATTTTGAAGAAGTGCCAAACTGTTCTCCAAAGTGACTGTGCCATATTACATTTCCACCAATAATACAGAAGACCTCTAGTTTTTCCACATCATTGTGAGCACTTGTTATTGTCTTTTTCATTATAGTCATCCTGGTAGATGTGAAGTGATATTTCATTGCAATTTTGATTTTCAGTTCCCTAATGACAAAAGATGCTGAGCATCTTTTCGTGTTTTATTGGCCGCTTGTATATCTTCTTTAGAGAAATGTCTATTTGAATCCTATAGCCAACATTTTTCCTGTGTCCCCACCCATGCATTGGAATGTCAGTTACAGGCTTACATTACATTACTCTTAAAGACTTCTACATGCATATTATTAACTCTAGTTCAATATTTGTTGATGTTTCTTTTGTTTTTAGGTAAAATTTACTTAAGGTGAAATTTACAATCTTAAGTGTAACATCAGATTTGTATGTGTTTTGACAAATACATAGCCCAAACCTTATCTCTCCTTCAAACCCTTTCCCAGTAAATCCCTGTTCTCATCCCCAGAGGCAATCACTGTTCTGACTTCTTTCATCACTTATTAGTTTTATCTACTCTAGAACTAAAAAAAAAGTCACACATAATGTATAGTCTTGTATAATGCTTCTTTCACTCAGCAAAATGTTTTTAAGTTAATTAGGCTGTTGTGTATTTCAGGTTTTTTTTTTCTAAATAGTTTTCTTTGTATACATGTAAGTGGTCCATCCGTTTTCCTACAGATAGGCATATAAGGTTTTTGCCAAGTTTGGGCCAGTACGAGCAAAATAGCTAAGAACATTCTTAACGCAGTCTCTTTGTGGATGTATATTTTCATTTCTCTAGAGTAAATAGGCAGGAATAGAACTGTTTTCTCATAGGGTCATAATGACACTACCAAAATGTTTTCCCAACTGATTGTATCAATTCATATCCCTTGAACAATAGTCCTAGTCGTTCCACAGTCTAATCAGCACTTAGTATTGTCAGTTTTTAGAAGTTTTATACACCCATATAAGCTGTGCTAATCTTATTCCATTGTAGGCTTAATTTTTATTTCTCTGAAGACCAGTGCTTTTTAGGAGCTTATTTTCCTTTATGAAATGATAGTTCAAATTTTCACTAGTTGTACAGTACTTTAACATCTGATCAGAAGCGATCTAGACGCAATGAAGACCACTGTCTCTTACTGCATTTTTACTTGTGTGCATCCTAGGTACATGTTGATTACTGGTTGAATTAAAGCAACTGACATGCTGTTATTAGTCATACAGTATTAATGTAGGTGTCAGGAAATGTCAAATACATTTCCATTTTTTATATTTATTGTAAGGTTTGGGAAAAGTTCCAGGTCTACGTGTATTATTGTGTAATAATATGTTCATTACCAGCAATGGATGTTGTAATGGAAACATTTGACTAACTCCTGCCACCCAATGAACAATGCATGCTAGGGCCTATGAAATGAGCTTATTGGTTATAGTAGGATTATAGGTAAACTGAGGGATCTAGCATTACTTAGAAAGTGGTCCCAGCTGTTTATAATTGGATTCTACACATTGTGATCCTAAGGTTAACATTATGAATTAACATGTGTTTTTAAAAGACTAATGAAAGATCATTGCATATTTATTGAATAGATTATATCTGTTGTCAAATTGTTTTAACATGGAAGATTTTAAGTAACATTGGTAGAGAGATACAATATATTTTCCCTTTAGTAAAAATAAATTCATTTGTTTTATATAGTTCCTGGAGCTCTGAAGTAAAGGTATGTGTAATATAGGGTATGAATCATTTAATCAAGACTTTGTTTAGGAAGTTAGAAAAATGGCAGCGATAATTAAGCTGCTGCAGTCCATAACTGTCCTTGTTATTTGTACACTAGCGATTTTTCCAAGTAGATGACACTCTTACTTCCTGGTCCCAGGAAGTAAGCATGTAACAACATGAGCTCTACTGCCTAGACACTATTTCACTTATTTATGTTTGGAAAATCCTTGACATTTTTGTTTGCAATTTTGTTTCTTTTGCTATTTTTTAGGTCAAGTTTGAATGCTATAGTATTTAATTTGAAAAAATTTTGTCAAGTTTTTTCTTGTAAAATTTCTTTACCTGTCGGTATCATCTTGTCAGTCAATCCTGTAAATTAAAATAAGAAATACATTTTGGAGCCTCCCTCGTGGCGCAAAAGGTTAAGTGCAGCACTGTGGAGCTGTCGGCGTGAGTTCGATGACTGGTGGGGGAGATTTCCACATGGCACTGCAGTCCTCTCCTGCCTCGCCAGCTGCTCCCCTCAGCAGTGTATTTCTATCGATCTGTCTGTTCTGCTCCCCACTCTGTCTCTGGTGAACCCTCACCACCCTACACCTCTGGCCTATACCCCAGCTTGCATGCAAAAATAAATAAATCTTTAAAAAAAAGAAAGATATACATTTTGACAGAGGCTTAATGCTTTAAAAAAAACATAGGAAAGGGTTATATTCCCTTTAAGATAGTATTAAAAAAAGAATTTTATGAATTCAAATATGTAGCTATTTGAAGAACTGAAGAAGCACAAGTGCACAGGCATGGTGGACCAGTCTGGAAGGGGTGTGAGCTCTGTAAAGTGAGGACTAGGGCCTGGCAGTGGCCAGGAATGTGGGCTACATGACCAGGGTCACCCTATCACTTTCCTAAGCCCTGAGAACCTTTACCTATGTGGAAAAAATATACAAAAAAAATTATATTTTACTATTGTATTATAGAAAGGTGACTATCATCCAAAACTCATACTATATTATCTATTCATTATTATTATATTAATATTTTTCTTCTCATCTTAAGAGAAATTAGATATATTCATGGGCACCTGAAAGGACGGTGGGTCATAGATACTGTGCCACGCTGCCTAATGCGTAAATCAGCCCTGTTATTAACCTTCCTAAGTTATGGCATAAAGAAGCCTCTAGGGGCTGTAAACGGGAACTCAAACCTAGGTCAAGGTGGTGAGAAAAACCACTCTGGGCATCTGTAGTCCAGGACTAATGTCTGGCTGAAACTCTGGTTCTTCTGCCACCCATCAAGCATCTGAGAAGGTAATTCACAAAACGTGTGGAATGACATCATCTTTTCCTAGTGGATAAGCATCTCTCAACCTCAGAAAGCATTACGTTTTGGAGTGTTCAGGAAAATTGTACCTATGCATGAATATGTTGGGCTTAAAGGAACTGCACGCATTTGATATTTAAGTGTTTAAGAGAATTTAGCCTCAGAGTTGTGGGGTTGGTCTCCCCAAAACAGTCAAATAAGCTCTTGTCACCTTGGTCAATCAAGGCTCTGCGGGCCACTGTGGGTCTATTACCATTCTTTTAAGAATGTAGATGATTTTGAGTTGAGAGTACTAAGAGCTAGGAGAATCTTCTGATCTTGCCTAGGTGTTATGCTCTTCCCTATTCAAAGAAGAGATTTTATGTCCTGAGCATCTGTCCTTGTCTTACTGGAGAAATAATCACTACCCCTTTCATGAACTAGAAGAATGTTGTTTGGAGGAATGGGGGGGCTCATCCAGTTTTAGGTTTCATGTGAAACATGAATCAGTGAATATCAGTGAATGTGCCCTTTTTATGTAAGGCTCTCATCTCTACTCTCAGAGTAAGGATGAGGTTACCCCTTCTCATCTGTCATATGAAGTCCCTCCCCCGCTTGATGCCCCAAGTTCCTAAATATCCCTGGTGCATTTAGTTATTCTTTGACAACTATTCTTTAACGACTATGGGGCCACTCTAGTGGCGTAGGGGTTAAGTCTCAGTGCTGTCACTGCTGTGGCCCGAGCTCGATCCCCATCCAGGGAGCTGACCCACATGGCACAGCAGACCTCTCCTCTCTTGCCTGCTGCTCCCCTCAGCAGTGTATTTCAGTAGATCTGTCTGTTCTGCTCCCCACTCTGTGTCTGGTGAATCCTCTTACTCTGGCCCACACCTCAGTTCTTCTATGCATAAATCAATCAATCAATCAATCTTAAAAAAAAAAGAATTAACAACTATGTTGATTCTCTATGGTATTAATTGATTTTTCCCTGCTAACCCCTCCGATGCTGTCTTGATTACTCGGTCAGTCTGAGAGGAACCCAGAGGGATATGAGATGATTTCCTTTGCACCATGACAAAGTAATGTTTTAACTTTGTAATTCCCAATTAAATATATCATTGAGCAATTGATTTAACTCATGATGTTGAGTTGTCATACCTTTATTAGATTCTAACTTCTCTGAGAACATGGGAAATTCTGTTTAAGTAGTACTTGAAAGAAAAATTAGACATGTTAACTGTGTAAGTGTAGTTGGAAATACTTAAGGCCTCCTACTCACATTAAAATCCTTCACAGTGAGTGTTAAAATTATCAACATTTATAAAGAGTCACGTTTTTAAAATTGTGACTTACTTCTGAAAAGCTTAATCAGGTTTTGGATCATGTGAATGCTAATTTTTAAAATGAAAGGAACTTTCTCTCTGTACATAAAAACCATCCATGAGGACATTAAAAATATTGCAATGAGGGGCCTCCCCGGTGGCGCAGCGGTTAAGCGCTGCGCTGTGGAGCTGTCGGCAGCGGCGACGCGAGTTCGATGCCCGGCCAGGGAGAATCCCACATGGCGCGGCAGACCTCTCCTGCCTTGCCCGCTGCTCCCCTCAGCAGTGTATTTCTGATCTGCCTGTTCTGCTCCCCGCTCTGTCTCTGGTGAACCCTCTCACCGCCCCATGCCTCTGGCCTGTACCCCAGCTTGTATGTATAAATAAAATCTTTAAAAAAAAAATATTGCGATGACAATATATATTGCCATAATGGGGAAAACGTGAGGAGGGAAGGTTGTATAAAGAGGGGATACCCAGAACTGAGTGAGAATAGGAGCCTAGTCCTCTACCCAAACCTCGTATTTTGAGCTTCAGTCTAAGCACAAGCTCCCTCTATGAAGTTCTATGGCATGTGCCCTAGACACTGGTACCCACTGTCAAAGCCTTGTGTCAGTCAATGCACTTAGATGACTTTTCTATAAAATACACTAAAAACTTATCATCAGAACCTGCTCTCTCAAATATGCCTTCCACATTGGCCCAAACCCTCTGTTTTTGCATTATTTATCTGCCTATTTATTCCACCTAAATTCTTCTTCGTACTCCCTGGGTGCAGGGAGCTCTTGGAAGCAGACTCAAATTTTTCAGTCACTAGGGTCCTATTTACCCTAATTTACCACAAAATAATTCCTTAAATGGTGCCCTGGTGGCCTGGAATAAATGGATGCCCCTTCAAATGGTCTAATTTGCATCCTGAGCATGATTCAGTCACCCCCAGCAACACCTAGAATTCTATTTTTATTTCTCTCATTAGCTAACTTTCTAGTTGCTTTGATAACTATTCTCAGAGTAGCCACATCATATTGCTTGGATAAGGGAAATAGCAAAGCCAATGAGCTAGTGTGGGCTGTGTTAAGTTGCTGTATGAGAATGCATTACTATTCATATGCAAAGAGTATAATTTTTTGAATGTGAAGGTCATGATAACCTTCTATGTAGGTAGCTAGACAAACACACATGAAAGTTACAAAGTCTGCTTCTGTGGCGCTGTTTGCACACTCTGTGACTGCTCTTCATGCCAGCAGGAACTAATTGCTCCTCCCAGCCCCAAGGATGCTCTTCAGGAGGGCCCTGCCCTCTTTCCTGTTTTATTTATTGGGCTTTAAAGTCATGGTTTGATTGAAGGAAAAGGTTTAACACCTTTAAAAGAATCTTCATTGAGGTATAAATGACAAAATATAAACTATATTATTTCTAAATGTATAAATTTGCTAAGTTCTGATATGTCTATACTCATGAAACTAACTTGTGAAACAAATAAGATCATAAGCATATCCATTACTATAAAACTCTACTTATTGCAAAAAGAAGCTCTCTCTTTCACCCCCATCGAGCAACTGATTTCCTTGTGTCACTGTAAATTAGTTTGCATTCTTTATATAAATGGACTCAGAAACTATGTACTTTTGGTTTTCTGGCTTCTTGTACTTCTTAAAATTATTTTCAGATTAATTCATGCTAGAGTATGAATAGTAACTATAGCATATATTAACTCACACATAGTATCAGTCTTCATTCATGTTGTTGATGAGTATTAACATTTTATGACTTCACAATTTGTTTATTGATTCAACTTTGGGGGGAGTGTTTGAGTGGTTTCCAAATAAAGTTCCAATGAATATCTGTGTGTCAGCCTAAACAAATGTGGATTACATGAAAGCTGCTTTTTCCTGCCACAGTTGATTGACTAAGGCTGAGAATTGGATCAAAACTTGTTCATTCCTTTCTGGGAAATTGAGACTCAGAGAACCAGGAGAGTGTCTGCTGGTGTGCAAAGGAGAGGTCTTGTGAACAGGGTTCTGAAGTACTGCTGTAGGGTGACCAACCTGCACCCATATCTGTAGAGTAACATCTGGGAGGGAAGGAGAGAGAGAGAGAGAGAGAGAGAGAGATAGAGGGAGAGAGAGAGAGAGAGAGAGAGAGAGAGAGAGAGAGAGACAGACGCTGTGATCCTCAGTGCACATCTGTCCTTGGAATTTATGAAGTGACCTGCGTGTTACAATCAGTTCTCTTATTCTCCCAGGTTACTTTTCCTGGGTTTCTCTTACTTGTAACCCAAACAACTTTGACTAAGAAATAAAGGCCATTTGCTAAATAATCATCATAGAATCTGAATCTTAAAGATAATTGAGCTCATTTAGAAGAAAAGTCATGGAATCTTAAAAAAAAAAAAAGGAGGACAGTGTTATAAAATGTTTTATTAGATTCTACTGTTTTAGGATTTCTCTTCTCAGCTTAAAAAAAAAGTGAAGTATAAGTTCAGCCTAAAATACCAAAATGAACTTGCATGGATATAATCACACTGCCATTTTCCCCTTGATTTCCTTAAAATCTTTTGCTTTCCGGTAGATATTTGTGAATTCTTCAATATACCCCATTCAATAGCTCAATCTCTGTATAGATATTTTATAAGCTTATAACAAATTATGCCAATATTGGGGCTAAAATGAGTAAGATGGGCCGTTTGCCTGTAGAGGGAGTGCCCAACACATAAAGAGAAGGTCAGTAAATGTAGCTCCTTCCTCCCTGTCTGCTGTAGGGGCTCTGTCGGAGGCAGAGCGTGTGCACTGGGATCAGCAAGCAGGTCCACTTTCCTTGATTCTGACCTAGCAGAACAGCCTTGCATAGGAACCCTGGGCTCCAGTCTGGCCTTTGCCGACACTAACTCAGCTCTGGGAAGACTTGTCTTTTAAGTCACTTTTCCATTTATTTTCACAATACAAACAGGACTTCAGGAAACTGAGACCAGGGCTCTCACATGGGTAGATCATGCAGGATTCAGTTGTAGGCTCTAGACACACTCCATATGTTACGCAGAGGGATTTCTTTCTTTTTTTTTTTTAAGGTTACTAAGCTTTTACAAAATGACTGAAAGGACTAGAAGAGAATGCTCCAGGCTGGACCTCTGGGATGATTCTCAAGAACAGAGGGCAGAATTGACTCTCCAGGGAATCAGAGCCTGAAGCAGGACATGTTGACTTCAAAGACACACCTCTTTATGCTATATCCAAATACCTCTGGCTACCCTAGAACTACTGATGGACACCTAAACTCTACTACAGAAACCAGAATGAATCCAGGATGAAACCTGCCAGAGGAAGGCAGTTGTATTGCAGAAGAACACCTTCACTTCACCTCCACCTTCAAAAGAACACATGATTATAATAAAGTTAACTCTTGCTGATACTGTAACAGGGCTGAGTCCAAAGTCCAGTAAAGGTGGTGTCCCCTGGAGGGGTTTTGTTGATGAGAATGAATAGCCCCAGGGAAAATGCTAAGTTCTGCAGTTTGGGGTGGAGATTCTGATGAGAAATAAAAGGGACTGAAGAAGAAGGGAAATTCAGTCCTCATGATTTAGGAAAAGAAGCGGCAGAAAATGTAGCCGCCAAGATTGAGAGTTTGGAAATCACACACCAGAAGTTTTGAGCCTCTGGGATATAGTTTCGGACTGAGCATTTTTCGACTCTTCAGTGACTCTGGGACCAGCTACTATGGAGGCTTTGCAAGTAGCCGAGCGACGGAAACTGCTTCCAGTTTTGTCTTTACTGCAGCTGAAGGAAGAAGGCAGAGGCCCGAAGCGGGCGCCTTCCTAAAACGCTCGAGTGCAGTCTGTTGGGCCATCTGGCCGCTGTAGTTGCTGTTTGCAGTGTTGTTGGCCTGGTGCTGTGCTGGGGCACCATGGCAGTTCCAGGAGCATCTCCAGTTTGTTCAGTGTCGTCCTTGTGAGTTGGAACCTGGCCTACAGTCTGATGGTTGCACATCTGCAGAAGAAGGAAGATGCCATTTTGGAAATGTGGCCTATTGTTTGGAAGAGGAGCTCCACATCAGCAGTGGTGGGAAGATGCCACCTTTGTTACTTTTCTGGGACTTAAAGGACTGGACACTGCTTTAAGTAAGGTAAATGGTCATATGTTGACTTTAGTAATTCTTTGCTTTTTCCTGTTTGTTAAATAAATCTCATTGTTATTGTTCTGAGTAAACCTGAGTAGTCTTGCAATTGTGCGCAGGGGTGCAGAACCAAGATAGTGACTGGTAAGCAATTTGGGCACTGCCTTTGGCCAAATTTTGAAGCCCCATTTGCCCGCTATCAATACTATATACCTGGCTAAGCAAATTTTAGTGATTTAGTTCAGTTCTGATAAAATTGCTATGAGGTAGTAAAAGCTGTTACTATCTCTATACACACACAGGAAGTAAATGGCAGAGGAGAAACACATGCATCTTATGTGCAATCTATTTCATGTTAGAATGCCAGCTGAAAGAAGTCTAGGAAGCAAAACATTGGTTTCCCTCCCTCTGCAGCTTAGAAGGGCACTAGAAGAGGGTCTTCATGGGCTGTGGGGCTGTCTCTCATATCTGTTCCCCGTGAGACAGCTGCAGATCCAGGGCTCATAGTAACAAAAATGCCACAGCCACACACTCAGTGCAAATCAGTTCAATGCACTGATCTCTTTGTCATCTGTGAACCTAAGATTAGCTCACCACAAAATCCTATCAAAGCAATACAGCCTCTAGATTGTATCTGACACACATTCTTATTTGAACAAGGCTAAATTATTTCTTGCCTGTGGTTATTTCAATGAGAGAAAATTACAAACACGATTTTAAATTTGGTGCTTCAAATTTATTAATTTTTGGCAAAATACAAATTATTTTTCTTGAAAAGCAAGCAAATTCTAAGTTGTAATTACAAACTCACTGATGTCAATAATTCCACTGTATTTTTTAGGACCAAACTGAAAAGGCATGTCTTTTGTAAATAAATAGAATAATGTTAGTGATATCTTTCATTAAATATACAGTATTAAGGTTTTTGCCAATTACCATTAATACTCTAAGAGGTAATGTTCCCAGAAATGAAAGAACATATTAATTATTTCTGAAGTCACCCCATAAGGATGATGACATTTGCTGATTTCTAGTACAATTTTCTATTGATCACAGGAAAAAATGAATAGCTTTTCTGATATATCTAAGTGCACAATTAAAACATTAAAAAATTGAGCAATGCAAGTAATATGAAGCTATTCCTAATAGGTAGGAATAAGAGGTGTATAATTTTGAGCGGTTCAGAGGAGTACAGATGATCTCTATACCTGACAGTTCCTTTAGCACTGAAGTGGTAAGTTAAGGCTGAGCACATTATTTTTTTAAAAAGATTTTATTTATTTTTGCATATAAGAACTGGAGTGCAGGCCATGGTGGGAGTGGGGGGTAGAAGCGAGAGAGAGGAGTTAGCAGAGTGAGGAGCAGAACAAGCATATCTACTAAATACACTGCTGAGGGGAGCAGCGGGCGAGACAGGAGAGGTCTGCTGAGCCATGTGGGTCAGCTCCCTGGCTGGGGATCGAACTCATGCCACAGTGGCTGGGACACCCTTTGACACAATTTTTTTTCTAGCTGTGTGTTGACAGGTATTTAGTTCAAGTGACTTAGCTATTGTGAATAGTGTTGTTGCAAACATAGTACATAAATTTTATCATATTAGTGTTTTCATATTCTTTGGATACATACCTAAACTTTGGATATTGCTGGATCACATATTTATTTCCATTTTTATTTTTTTCAGGAGTCCCCATACCAGTTTTCATATAGTCAGCACCAAATTCCATTCCCACCAACAATGGATGGTTGTTCCTTTTTTCTTTACATCCTCATCAACACATGTTATTTCCAGTATTTCGACATAGGCCACTCTCACAGGGGTGAGGTGATATCCTATTGTGGTTTTGGTTTGCAGTTTCCTTATAATAAGTGATGTTGCGCATTTACCCATAGGCAATCTGTATGACTTCTTCAGGGAAGTTTCTATTTAGGTTTTTTGCCCATTTCTTTATTGGGCTGGTTGTTTTTTGTGGTTGTATGATTGAATTGTATGACTTCTTTCTATATTTTGGAAATTACCTCCTTGTAGGACATGTGCTATGTAAATATTTCTCCCAGTTTATAGATTGCTGTTTTGCTTTTATGGTGGTTTCTTTTCTGGTACAAAAGATTTTTAGACCAGATTGGAGGCTGACGAAGTGGCTGCCCAGCTGGAACGCTGCGACAAAGAGAACAAGATCCTTAAAGATGAGATGAACAAAGAAATTGAAGCGGCGCGTAGGCAGTTCCAGTCCCAGCTGGCTGACCTCCAGCAGCTGCCCGACATCCTCAAGATCACGGAGGCCAAGCTGGCAGAGTGCCAAGACCAGCTGCAAGGCTATGAGAGGAAGAACATCGACCTCACGGCCATCATCTCAGACCTGCGCAGCCGGGTAAGGGACTGGCAGAAAGGGTCCCACGAACTGGCCCGAGCAGGGG